>VTPC01085317.1:0-10407 GCA_011009095.1 Ignelater luminosus | reverse complement strand
AAAAATGACAGACATGGATGAATTTGATCAGCTCATTGCAATATAAATACCTTTAACATACTAATTTTTATTATTCTGCTTAGTTAGATTTTAAACAATGTTTATGGCATGTAGTTCACTTTATTTTCCATTGTCGTTCTTTTCTCTGATATTCTCATTAATAAAATTTGTTTTATCAATTTATTTTTCGTTTAATCTTTTATCATTTACTTTTATCTAATTTTGTTATGAAAAGCCAAATTTTTCATAACCTTTTAACATTACGAAATGTTTTTTTCATAACTGTATCCTGGTTAATTCTTTTTTCATTTTATACAGTATAATCATAGAGGAAATATAATCCAAATTTTAATGAATTTACTAGAATAATTCAAAAAAAGTAGTACTACACTTTATCAATTCTGCTTCTTATAAATCTGCCCTTGTTTCAATACCATTGATGTCAATAATATTTCGGATCATAAATGTAAACCTAGAAACATACACATAAGATACTTTTGTAAGTTTAACCCAATTTATTCTTAACTGGTTTAAAATCGTTTCTGTGGCACTACATTATTCAAGAAAATGATATTGATAATAAAATGTCCATGTTCATGGTCTTTTTGATGTACATGCTTCTATCAAGAAAGTGAAGGCTGCCAAACCTACAGTTCCTTGTGTTGACCGATAATTTAAAGGCTACTATGAAGAAAAGCAGATCTGAGAAAATTAAACATAAATTCATCTCAGACTGGAACTGTAACTGTAACTAGTAACTGCTGTGAATGACATATCTATATCAATGTGATAGGTAAAAAGATGATCACTGCTATAATACTACTTGGTTTTAAAAGCGTTTGGTCATGCCATGACTAGTGCAAAATTAAAATACTACTGTTTTGAAAATGCAATTTATTTTTATTTGTCTGATAAAAATTAATAGTTAAAGTAGACAATATCAGTTCTCAAACACTTTAGGTATTTCTTCTGGAGTATCTCAAGGTTCTATTTTAGACTTGCTTCCATTTATTATCTATATGACTGACATCTTTCAAGTTTATATTGATGACATACAAGTTTGTAAATCTTTTACTTTTTCAGAAAGGTCTCAGGCTTATGAAAACATCAAACAAGGCTTCACATCAATCAACTTTCATTAGAACATAATTTAAAAAAGAACAGCAGTAGATTGCATTTCGATGCCCTAGTGGCAATACCGCGTATCAAACATTTTGCAAATTTTACAGGAAACGCAAAAAGCAATTAAAAAGGGTCCATATTGATTTGAAAATGTGATTTTTTACAGTTATACATTTTATTTACAATTTTTATATTATCTTAGAATCACATTTTCAAATCAATATGGATCCTTTTTAATTGTTTTTTGTGTTTCCTGCAAAATGTTTGATATGCGGTATTGCCACTAGGCCATCGATTTCTTGCTGTTTAGACATTTTAATAAAATGATAAATTGTAACAGGAAATTATAAAAAATAATTAGATTAAATATGAACAAATTCCAATTGAACAAGATATTTTTGTTGTATTTCTTGACTATACAAAGTGTTCATAAATGTTTCTGGGTCCAGTGGGCTGTGAAATCATGCTTGCAGCTGCATTTGCCACCTTTTGAAAAACAGGATAGGTATTAGAATGTTTGTCATGTTACACGCATTGCATCGTTGTTATGATTGTTGCCTAATCTTACGTTTTCAAGAATTAATAGATTAAGATTAGTTGTTAATAAATCTACAACTTTGGTCTTGAAAAAGACTTCTTCATACAATAAGCGCAAAGAGAGACAAAATGTGGAATACAGCAAATTTCAGCACAAGATTAACCAAAATTGCTAACTGCGGGACAATGGCATTTTCAATTGACAAATGACAGAAAACAAATATGTATTTAGTTGTTGAAATAAATCAACAAGGCGGCACATCAAAATTAGATTCCATAGCCAACTGGACCCAGAAACATTTATGAACACTTTGTATTAAATTAAAATTAAATAAACAAGAAAATGAAGTTTCTACACATCTCCTTATGTTAGCAGTAGATTCATCAATAGAAACCCATATGCAGTTGTTACCTACATCTTTAAAATAAAAATAAAATGAACACATTGCAACTGCATACTGGTCAGTTAGGTACTTGCAAGTAGCATTTGGTTTTTCCAAGCAGGACGTTTTACAAGGATGCTCATAGGAAAAAGAAAGGGAGGAAAAATCATAATTATTCCTGCTTCTGTGAAGCAGCAGCAGCAGAGGCCACTGTAGGCATATGCCTTTTTGGCCTTGGTGTAATTTTTTGGTATGATTGAAACTTTTCGCTTAAAACATATCTGACCCAGTCAGGAGGGAAATGTGGAAGTTTGGCAGGTCGACTCCGTCGTCGGTCTGGTCTCCAGCTCTCCGTCGCTGCAGGTGTAAGGCCATCTACGCCGAGTGCGCCCACTCATACTACGAGTGTACCACAACCCACCTCGAGGATGCCCACATGTGCAAAAGCTAATATTTATTTCTATGAAAAACTAATTAAATTTTAAATTTCCATAACAGGTTTTAAAACTACAATTTTTAAAAAAACATCTCTTATTTGCTGAAAGCAGTCATAAAACGGCAATAAATGATCTTAAAACTAAAAACCATTTAACCAAATATTGTGAAGTCTACTGAAATCACTTAAATTGTCATCTAAAGAATAAATACCTGAAAATAATCTTGTTGCCTCATTTTAAAACAAAAAAGAATCATGAATCTTAAAATGGAAAAAACTGAATATTTTAGAAGAAAAAACTAGAAATAGAATATAAAACACCAAAAAGGTATAATATATGCATTTTCAAAACATGCATGCATTTATAAAAATGACCAAAATATGCCCTTTCAAATTTAGATATTTAATTCACAGATAAGTGAGACATACATAAATATAACTCTGCATACATTTAATACACAAGGAAAACATGCAAATGCATACAAATTCTAGCCTTAGTAATGACAAAGATGGAAATAAAACAAACTTTGGGTTTGTTAAATTTTTATTTCAATTTTATTGTGTTATGATAAATACAAACATATAATATACAGGGCAGATATATAATTGTTATAAACATTGTTTTACATTTCATGTCTTAATAATCAACAGCTGGAAAAGAAGAAGTTATTTCTTTTCTAAAACAAGTTGTGTATCTATAAAATTCTATTTTGGTAATTGTTTTTTATAAAGGGTAGTTATGCAAAGAAAATCTCTGGTTTAACAATTTATTAAACATAAATAGTTATTAATGGCAGTTGACTTAGGTACATTTTACGCACAGAAATTTGGTGATTCTGTAAATAAATCTATTTTCTTAACTAGTTTTAGTTTGAATGTCCCTTTGATATGCAGAAACTTTCTTGCCTTTATAGAATCTGTTACAAAAAGTTTCTAAAAATAATTTTTTATGAAATACGAAATTATGAATGTACTTATTTAATAATGCAGAGCTTGTTATCTGTGTGAGTATCAATTATCAAATATTGTCTGCCATAAAAAATCATTTTAAGAAATCATTCCGTAACAAAATCAACAACCAAATCCAACAATTCTTCCTTTATTTTGCCAAGTAGGGACCAACATATATTTGTTTATATATTTTTTAATTCTAACAATTTTAAATGCATAAACTACCCAATACATTGCAAGACAATTTTTTTCGTTATACATTTTCATATAATTTTTAAATTTTTTTTTGTTTTATAAATGGAGGTTAATTAACAACACCACAATAAAGATTTAAAATTTTTAAACAACTTTTTTATCATTTAATTAGCAAGATTCTTTTGGTGTTTTAAAATTACATAGTACTAAAATTTAATTAAGAATAGACTCAGATTCATTTAATCCTCCATATTAGTAATGCCCATTTAAAAAAATCATGCAATAAAAATGTATATAAAAATAGATATTACAAAAGACAATGGAATGGTTAATAAAGTAATGTTATATAGAGGTAGAAAATGCAGACGACATGAAAATAAAATAATTACACTTAATACAACGAAAACACAAACTAAATGCTTAAATACTAAATCGTTCCATTTTGATGCATTAATGCAATGAAAACTATCCTTAACCGATAATACTGCAGTCTATTTTAAATAGGTACCTAGGTTTTTTTATATCTTCATTGATTAATGATCATTGCTTTAAAAGTTTGACTTTGTAGACGTTATAATTTTTAATCTTTTTTTTCCATTTTAATAATCATATATACAATCAAAATTTAATAATAATAGTTCTATAAAAATTACCAAAACTTTACAAGTAACACTCTTTGGTATTTTGGACTATTTTCTGTGTACCACATCATTATAATAATAACCACCGGGATTTGCGAGAACTATCAAGGGATCTTCTTTCACATTATTAATACATTTAAATTTACATTATTTCTAACATATTCTTATTAGTCAGGTAAGTAGAAAAATAACAAAAAATAAACATCACGATCTGTTTTCCTATTACCTTGCAATCGTCGCACAAATCACAAATTCACTCTTCAATGATAAATACAAATCTTGACACATTAGACTATGAAGATCTCACCGTGGTGTTGTAAAAGGAATTGTGTAAACATATTTATTGGGCCTATAGCAGAAAGCGACATCGTGACGTTCTCTGACCAAACTAAATTTGGACCAAAAACCACAGCCAAATTCTGTGCCGTCATTTTATTTAAGTCAGCTCTCTCCATTACCTATCACCATGTCAGTTAATCTAAATTATTACTATTTTAGAAGGTTAACAAATTAACTTACCCGTGATAAGAAACTAATGATGTATTTTAATACCTTGTAGTTATCTTCTGGTAGTTTTTCCATTACAAGAATCGAAACTTGTCGTAATTGCTCATCTCTATTCCAACCTTTAAAAGGACACAAATTAAAATAAAACCTTTTTTAACTTAAAAAGACTTACTTTGAAACTGCATAACCTCATCATAAAGATCATAAGTAAGTAAAGGTTCTTTAAGTTCTCTTAAGATAGTTTTCAATAATACAGCAGCCTCGTGTGGATTATCAAATGTTAAGGTGTCCCCACGATTTGCAGCTTCTTTCAATTGTTTTACTTTTAAAACATTTGCTGATCTTCGGAACAATCCTTCAGTTTCTAAGGCTACAATCGATATGAATTTTGAGTTTATCTTTAAAATTGAATTATCACTTACCATCAGGCTTATCTAAGTATTCAACGCATTGTCTAATAACTGGTGGTATAACAACTTTATAATATTGCTTGATATATTGTAAGGTCACACCAAACTGCTGTGTTGGGTATTCAGGTCGCGAATCAACTATTGTAATGTTATTTGAACCTCCAATTTTTCTGTCGTGTCTGTAATTAATTTTTTTATATGAGCTTTATTTATGAGACTGTATAAAAAATACAAAAAACAGTTTTTAAGATTTATTCTGGTACCACTAAAATTCAGTTAACAAAATCTTTATTCTTGTATAGTGTTAGTTGTATCATAACCTTCTTAACCTATCCAGGCTATAATAGATGATGTGCACCTTGAAGGTACAACAATCTGTCCTCTTTCTTATCAATTACAGACCATATTTTCAACTTTTATCAACCGAAGTATTGCATTAATAAATTAAAATAAAATAAATAAAAAGACAGACATGCACATTCTCTATAAAAGCATTTACTTACACTATTGGTCCAATTAATTAAATCAACCAAAATTACTTATTTCACCACATACTATAAACTGTTAATTACATACACAATTACAATGTAAGTCCCCTTTCAATAAATTATACAAGCTGCTTTACAGTTGGAAATTCTTTTTTCTGGCAATTTTAGTTGCTGCAAGTTTCAGCAGCGATAATTGTTGCAACCACTTTTATATACCTAATCAGCAATTCTTCTTGCTGAACCTTCATTGCAATGTTACCAACATTATTATTAAATTTAAAAAATATAAAAATCAGCTGATAATCAAAGCAAGTACATGTTTATTGTTCCTAAAATTATAATAAACACACCCTTTATATTTTCATTCCACTTTTGACTATTTTATAGGTTATGTTCTTGTGTTTACTTGTCTAGCAATGCAAGGCATAAATAATATTTTGAAGAGTTGGCAGTCTGTAACTCACTAAACAAATCACCAAAATTGCCAGCCATTTACAGAAATGATAAGAGGATTTATCATAAATTATTGTTTTAAAAACCTCCATCAGAGTATGCATGCAATAAAAATTGCTGCAATTTTGGTTATTGATAAGAAAGATTTTCAATTGTAAAGTGGCCTTAATCTCACATTTCAATTTTATTTTTGAATATTTAATGAAATCATGGTTAAGATGGATCATTAATAGTTTCAAGCACTAATAAAATATTAATTAAAAATAAAATCTATGAATCTTTATCAATGGAATTTGTAGTAGGTACCAAAAATCAATTTAGAAGCATAATGTTCAAATGAAGAGTACAGGGGAAAAATGATCTAGTCACATTAGACCCGAATATGAATTATACATCATTTATTATAGTTTCCTACCTGCTCTTTCATACTGTGTACTTGAAATTAATGAAAAACCGATCTAAGTCACTGCAAACCGCGAATAAAATTAGGTGCTGTATGGAAAAGCGGTCGAAGTCTGTGCTTTAAATTGAAATATCTCAAAACTATTTACAATGAAATTACTGAATTCTTAGCATTATACTGTGTTTTGATATCCGTGGCTTGAAAATCATCCTGTTTTGTCTGTCTAAAACAATGTGCAGACGTACATTTGTTTCATCATGGTTATGATTTGACAGAGCCGTAGCTAGGCAAAATTTTACTGTAGCAAGTCGGCATTTTTGCGCCCCCTTCCCCGTGCACTAATAGTGAAACAACTACATATTTCACTGCAACGTTTTATTTAAAAATAAATTCGCCATTTTTTAATCCCACGTTTTACAATTAATTATTACTATTAATTAATTAATTAACTAAATAACAAAAAACTGGAAATAAATCTAATATTAGAACAGACAAAAGGATAACGTACATTTAAGTTTATCCCATCTGATTGTAGAATGCACAACAAAATTTAAAACGTTCCAAAAAAGGTGATTATTGACTGAGACACTATGTACCGCCACTAAATTTAAATTGTGCGCTGAACACGGGACAATATTCTAATAATATTGCTCAGCTATATTGGCGCGGTCATCGTAGGCCTGGCCTCTGATATTCTGGATATCAAGACCCAAAACTGCTAACCTTTTTTTGAGGATATTAGTTAAAACATAATCGGTTTTCTTCTTTACTTCTAGAAATCCCCAAAAATCGTTCTTCAATCGTACACACATCTTTATTTTTTTTTACATATCTAATAATAAATGAAAGTTGTTCTGTATAAGATACGTCAGGAGTTGTATCCAAACTGACGGTGAAATATTTGGCACGTTTTAGTTCGGATACAATTCAGTTTTTGACAGCAATTCCAACTATTGCAATAGTTTCGTTTTGAATTTGTGGTGAGAAGTATTTTGCTGATGTTTAATAATGGCTTATCAGCTCTATTGTTTATAAAAATTTTCCGAAATTTGGGTGTCCAATTTTTTCAACGCCTCAGTGTTTTTTATGCAAAACAAAATTGCCTCCAAAATGCATTTTAAAACATGTTTCCACTTCTCCATTTCAGAAATAATCATTTTTGGATTTATTCAGTAACAAAGTGATTTTGGTCGATATTCACTTGAAAGATTTTTAAGTCGATACCGCATTTTTTAAAATTCTCTTGCGATTTTATTCTGGCGCCAATGTTACGCCAGTCGCTAAATCCTGTTTCCGGCATAGAGAATTGAATACTGCGTTAGTCCCAACAACAAACAAGAAAAACAATAAACTGCATCGCATTCTGCACAGCGAAAAATCCAATTCCTGTGCACACTATTTCCATTTGGTAAGATCTTGTTGAAGAATTTTTTAGAAAACTGTCTATTTGTTGTAAAATACCACTCTAAATAATCTCCAGGTACAGGCCCTTTTGTCCGAGAAAGTCTTCATCTCTTTTCCAACTTACTTCTTAAACACTCTTGGATAACCACGCCTTGCTACAAAACGCCGTAAACAAGATAAAATTCTGAGTTGTTAAATCTGACACTAATTCAAGGTGCACTGCCTTAACCGAAAAGCACACAAACAAACATATATATGCTTTACTAGTTTTTGCACCACGTCCTTTGCGATCTTTAACAGTAAATGGACCTGCATAATCGATACCCGTGGTACTAAATGGAGCTAACTGAGTAACACGACTCTTTGGAAGGTCACTCATAAAGGCTTTACATGGTTTTGGATTATATTTTGCACATGTGATACAATTCCTAACAATATACTTTGCTAAGTTTAGACCACCGATAGGCCAAAAATTTTGTCTAACAGTATTCAACAACAATTGAGCTCCTGTATGAAGTAATCTCTCATGTTCATATTTAAATATTAATTTGGTTAACATGTGCTTAGAGTCCAAAAGATATGGATGTTTGGCATCAAAATCAATATCAGCGTTTTTTAATCTTCCTCCAACCCTCAGTAAATTATCACTATCAATAAATAGAGCAAGACTCTTAAATTTGGTCTTTACCTTATTAAACTCCTTATTTTTTATATGCTGATATTCTGCTGAAAATGATTCAATTTGAGCAATTTTTACTAAACGTTTCATTGCACATTCTAATTCCTCTACAGTTAAAGAGCCCAATATTCTGGAGTCTTTAGCTTTTCTGAGATTTAGATAAAATCTAAAGCAATAAGCAACAACACGTTTTAACTTTAGTAGCTTAGAAAATTTTTCAAATATATTTAATTCAGATCTAACGCTAGTTACAAAAGAATTTATTGATGTTTCTCTCTTTAATTCGGGAATCTTATCATTTGACAAAGGAATTTCTCTAGACTGCTCACTTTTATCAAATGTCTTTAACCAAGGTGGACCGTTCCACCATAAACCATTATTAATAATTTCATGAGGCACAACACCTCTTGACACAAGGTCAGCAGGACTCTCCTTCGTGGAAACATAACCCCACTTATAATTAGTAGTAATCTCTTGAATTTGATTAACCCTATTTCCCACAAAGGTTTGCAATTTATATGGTTCAGTGTTAATCCATTGCAAAACTACACTTGAATCAGACCATAAGAAACATTCAACTGATACATTAAGTGAATTAGTAACCTTATCAATTAACTTTGCTAAAAGTAAAGCTCCACACAATTCTAAACGGGGAATAGTTGTGGTCTTTAAAGGTGCCACCTTTGACTTAGCACAGAACAAAGACACCTGTGATCCAGTATTATTTTCGGTGCGCACATAAACACAAGCACCATAAGCACGTTCCGAGGCATCTTAAAAGCCATGTACTTGTATATAAATATAATCAAATAAAACTACTTGCCATGGAACTTGAAGTTGATTCAAAACATTCAAATTTTTATGGAACGTTATCCACTGAAATTTAATCTCATTTGGGACTTCATCATCCCAAGCAATTCACAAGCACCATAATCTCTGAATCATAATCTTTGCATATATAACACAGGGACTAATTAGTCCCAATGGATCATATATTTTTGCAATTTCTGATAGAATACTACGTTTGGTACATGTTATTTCAGTGATTTCTGCTATATGATAGGAAAAACACTGACCACTGAATTCCCAATGTTTTAATATTTTTATCTACAAAACTGATAACACTTATTGGATCATTATCACTTTTCAATTCATTTAGAATGGCAGTATCATTTGATCTCCACTTCCGCAGCTCAAATTGAGCAGATTTTAAAATTATGATTATTTCTTGGCAAGTTTTAATTGCCTCTTCTTTTGTATTAAATCCTGAAATTAGATCATCAACATAAAAGTCATTAGAAATGACTTTTGAGGCAACAGGGGGTAATCAGTGTAAGATAATTTTGCTAATTCTTTAATGCAACGGATAGCAAGAAAGGGTGCACTAGTAGTGCCATATGTCACTGTATTCAAATTAAAAGCTTGTAAATCATCATTCGGATTGTTTCTCCAAATGATTCGTTGGAGTTGTTGATCATCGGGATGAATGAAGATTTGTCTATACATTTTACTTATATCTGACATAACAACATAATTATGCATACAAAATCTTAAAAGTATAGACACAATACAATTTTGAATGGCAGGACCTGTATATTGCAAATCATTTAATGAATAACCTGAAGTTGATGGAGCCGAGCCATTGAAAACTACCCTTATTTTCGATGTTAAGCTGTCTTCTTTAAACACTGCATGATGCAGAAGAAAATATGTAGGCTTAGAAACATCTGCTTCTAAAGCAACTGACATATGCCCTAAATTCTGATATTCTTCCATAAAATTAATATAATCCGTTTTT
>VTPC01085314.1:22260-34474 GCA_011009095.1 Ignelater luminosus | reverse complement strand
ATAAATAAAAGAGTTTTATTTTTAAACTAAAGTGAAGTGAACAACGTGATTATATACTATATTGCTTTGTACCAGAGTTAAAAAATTAGTGTTTTCTCCTTCTTTTACAGTAAATATGATATTCCGGGATTGTTTCTAATTTTGCTTTTTTCCAACTCAACACCTTCATTTTCCAAATAATTCCGAATGTATTGATCCTTGGATTGGTCGTCCGCATACCAAATATGATAGCCACTGCATTCCTGCTTTATTTCCAAAAAGTTATCCACATACCCTGCAAAAAGTCCCCCGGTCTTAGAGTGTCTGTCGTATTGGCTCACCTTATACTCCCATGTCTCGTGCAACTCGAGCACTCTGTAACCCTTTTCGATCGCTTTCCGGAGTTCGTCGGCAACACAAGTCCCCGTAGATTTACGTTCGTCTTCTGTATGCGTACAGTCACTCTGATTCAGAGTTTCTCCACAGGTACTACAGAGGATGAACATTAATTTTCCGTGCATTTTCTGTTTGGTAAATCCTTCTGTAGATGAAATAAATAAAACAGTTTTTAAAATAATATTTGTATTTATTTTCTACGTGTTAAATAATGAGTGATTAGGTGCGCTATTTAAGCGAAATTTTCCGATTTGGTTAATGTAAAAAATAATATTTACGTATTGTTTGTAATAAAAAACCTAATGACAATGTAATTAACTGAAAACGCGTTAAACGAAATGCTAAAAAGCTAATTTTAATCGTATTTTTAAGCCAATTTCAGAAATTTGCATGCTACATAATAAAAAATAAATTTTTTGCGAAGGAGATGTAATATTAGGTGGTCTGGTTACAGATATTTCCATTTCATTGGCATGCAATTTGCTCCATTGTTATTAATTCTAGCAGATTTACTCTCTATCTTATTCGTGAATTATCAAGATTATAAAATGCCCGATTTTTTAAAAAGCTTTTGAACGTTATAGAATTTTTAAACATAATAGAATTGTTGTATTTTTAGCGAGAAGAAAAGGGCTATGATACTCTGCTTTTGGTTTTAGAGTAATGCTCGCTTTTCTATTATTGGAATTTAACAGTATTCCTCCATAATAAACAGAATTACAATATGATTCGCTAGCATAATTTTCTATGTGTTCGTTCTAGGGTTATAGTGTGTAGTTGAGCAACATCTTTTAAAATTTTAAACCCGACCACTACAGCGCCATTTTACTTTCGCCTCAGGCCAGCCAACCACGCTCGGGAATTCCCCCGAAGCGATTACGTCATCAGATTGCAATACAAATCCCCTGCGGGTGATGATTCATGACTGCATCATTTACTAGTTTCATAGCTTATCAAAACGCCGCAAAGTGGCCAGACATCTGGAATGCTTTGCTTAGGAAATATGGTGACCAGAGAAACACAGAGTTATTAGTTTCCACCCTTCCACAAAGTGTACAGTCGCGAAACGAGACTTACACAGTTTACTATACAATTTTGAAAAAATCTTAATGACTTAATGGAATATATTTCTCTACATTGCAACGATTCAAATTTACTAGCTTACAAAAAACTTAATTATAATAATTTATCATTATAAACTTTTCAAATAGGTTTGTTAAAACCATACAGGAGTTTCTTAAGTAATCTCGACCTGCATTCAATAGAAAAATGCTTTACGATAACAGGAATGGGAATACTGCGAATTCATTCGCCGGACCCAAAATGTGCATAAGAAATCTCCTGAACCCTTTTCGCAAACACAAATTCAAACGCATAATCACTCTCCTAACTACAACTCTCGACCACAATTTAAATTCAACTAACAATTCTGTACAACCCCGGCCATTCCAAGGCCCTATCAGCAAGCCTCTGACACAACAAAACAGATTCTTCACCAACAAACAATTCACCGCCGACAATTTCAGAAAACCTTTTAATCTTGAACTCTCCAACGACGACTTCAATCAGGACAACGTCCCCGAGGAACTAACCCAGGACGAATACTGGCAGGAAATGGAGGAAACTAATGAGGATTTTCACGGCGATGCCTGGGAAGAAATAATAAATTAGTAGACTTAAATATCATACAAAACAAACCTAAATGACCTTTCATATACCTCCCTAACATAGATCTCAAAATCCTTATAGATTCAGGTGCTTCTAACTCCATTATAAACAAAAATGCACAAATAATTTTACATTTGTATTTGACGAAAAATTTGCAACATAACTATAGGGAGATTGCGCGCTTGTTAGGTGTCACTCCGCAAATCCCCAAGATGGCGTCTGAATGGTGATAAATTAGTGAAATTAATGTAGTGTGGACGGGTGTACGTTGAGAACAAATTGAAAAAAGACAAGTTCTAAAATTCAGAGTGCCCATTTGCAACAAATGTTATGTTAACAGATATTTTCGAATATATCGGAATTTTGTTATATTAAGAAAAAACCATTTTATTATCAAATCAAAATCGTCCACAAGAGATAAAAATATGAAGCATCTTCTAAAGTGTAATCGTTCTTTTTTTTATTCGAATATACACCATGGTGGGGACCAACTGCCAGGTTCATATGATTCCTCATTTAACGTACAAATAAATGAGTAAATAAATACCTTCATATTCTGTGTTTATAGGTCAACTGAATTCCGGTTTAGCTAGCTTCTTTTGCAGCGACACAGAAATACATACATCGAGTATTCCACAAGTACTTCCAAATAATAATATTGCTGAATTCGCTAATGCAAATCTTATTTTCAATAATATTGATAAAAATGCAATTTTATTGAAAGCAAAATAAAAAATAAATACATTTTATAAACAAAATATTTTGAAAACAGTAACACAAAGACACTGAATAGCAAATGGGAAAAGGAAAGAAAACTAACAATTACTGCTAGTTCGTGTTACAACGTCTATGCAATTTTATAACATTTTTTGGTATAACTAAAGCTATTCTTTCAGATCAAGGTACAGATTTACTTCAAATCTCATTAAAAATCTCAGTAAATTGTTTCATACTAAACACATATTGCCATCTCCCTATCACCCCCAAAGTAATATTGCTTTGGAACGTTCACTCTTAATTCTCAAAGAATACTTAAAACACTATATATACAATAAACAAAACGACTGGGATAAGCTTATACCTTTTGCAATGTTTGCAAGTTATACAGGCTTACCAGGTGCCGTTTATTGATGACCCGTATCACGGAAGTCGGTAACAGCTGATAAGCAAAACCTATAAATACTGAGGAAATTTCAAATTTAATTTCAATGTTAATCTGCTAAGTGAACAAACATCGTCGCGTAGTAGTTAATATTCAGAGTTACGTTTATCTAAATTTCAAGAGATTGTTTTAAAACTGAACCAGTACTTAATCACCATTTAATGAATAACAAATAAAGTATAAATAAAGTTTTTAAAAACACTCTTGGTCGATAAGTAACCATAATTTGCATACAATACTCATGTTCATAAATCTACAGGTTACACACCTTTCAAAGTAATTAATTTGCATCATTTAGGTCATGCTACTTTATCAAGTATGAAATTTATTCTCTTATCGCACTTTAATTTGTCAATAACCGATCAAAAATTTGATCAATTAACAAGATTCTACTTTAAATCATTAAACCTTTGTTCTCGTGGGCATATTTCTAGCCCATATGATAGCCTACATAATCGTATTAATTACCTTTTATTGTCAAAATTCATTAACTTTTATAAATTCACAACTCAATCATATAAGAATTAAAGTCAAAACTATTAGCCATCTGATTGGCCATGGATTAGATTCCATTCGTCCAAAAAGAGGTGTATTCAGCGGAATTTCTTACGCGATCAATTGGGTCGTTAGTACATCAGACGAAGACGACGCAAAATTTTACGAGAATTCTATAAAATCTCTAATTAATGACAATCGAAATGTTCAACTATTAATGAAAAAACAATTAGGGATAGTTTCAAATACCATCTCAAACTTAAACGCTTCAATACAAAACTTAAAGTTCAACGAAGAAAGACTCAGTCAAAACATCGAATCATGCAACGATTTTTTTCCATAAACAACTGCTTCCTTAAATAAGGTTTGTCTACAATAGTTAGTTTCTGAACAGGTTACATTGCTGACGCAAATAGCAACAGATGTAAACGAAAACTGTAATCTTCTCATTTCATCAATTACTCTTGCGAAACATAATATTCTACATCCTCGGGTAATTACTCCTTTCAATCTATTAGACGAATTATCGAAAATTACCCTACACAACGGACAGCAACTACCAATACTACCAGTTTCGTATTCGATCATTCATTAATATTTCGATTTATGTCAACTAAGTATTATCTATACTTACCCACTTCCTATTTTTGTAATTAAGATACCCCTAACTGAAAAACTAGTTTGATCTTTATAAAGTTCTGCCATTACCTGTTTCACACAATACTTCTTCTTTCCTCTATTCGTACATTGAACCTATCTATCCTTACCTTTTAATTCGTAACTACAGGACATAGGGAAGTCCACCTCAGTGACTGCAGATCACTACATCTGTAATCAAATAACATATACCAGAGTGACAGAAAAGTCTACCTGCGAAACCATCTTACTGACATCTTTTACTAAGAAGATTCCAGACATTTACAAAACCCACACAGCTGAAGCTAAACTGGAAATATGGCATCCGCTTCAGAATAACGAATGGGTATTTTCCATAAGTAATCCGCTCAAACTGACGCTGACCTGGGAAGGTTCACCAATCCAGGATATAGCTCTTACTTCCACTGGAATTCTTCAACTATCACCCAATGGTAAGGCGTACACACCAATTTACGTCTTGGAGACAAATCCTAAAGTTAAGTGGTATTATTCGCTTTGTACTTTTTTGGTTAACATAGTCTAAGATGACTGGTGCACTCAAACGTCAACGAACTTCACAAAAAGCCAGTCCAGCTCCGAAAGATAAAGGTTATAAACGCAAACCTAGATGAACTTCGAAAAACTAACCACAAAATCGCGCAACTAAACGAAACGCTGCAACATAAATTGGATCAAGGAATTCAATCACAACATCACCCGTGGTTTTCTACTGCCTTGTCTTTAATCGGATCAATCGTCGGAATTGCTCTTCCTTACAGACTTTCAGTGTTGTGGTGTTATTCAGTTAAGACAATTTATGTGCTCTTCTAATTCAAATCCTTCAAAAAATTGATGTACGAAAATATTTAATACTAACGTGAGTGGTAAGTGGTATCCATTACCTGTCAAATTTGACAGTTTTAGAAAAAATGTCCAAAAAATGGACTTATGTGACCGAATCTTGAAAACAGTCATGAAAGGAAAATGTTTCTTTTGCAATTGTTTAACCGTATGCAAATTTTCAAAAGCTTACCACGATTTTCATATTTTGCCCTTTATTTCGCTTTTCCTCATTTGTTAATCAATAAAAGTCAATCCAATCTAATTGAAAGCACTTACTGAGTAGATACTTAGTGCACAATACTCATTTTACGGTCTAGATAATCTTCTTTTCCTCATTTGTATGTAAAAAAATAAAAATGGAGGTTTGGTAAAGTAGCACACTTGGTGCAAAGTTCATCTCATGAGATATCTTATTTCAAACACTTTATTTCTGATGATATAAACATTCTTGTTGGTCAAACCCATTTATGTGCGGAGCAGAAACGAATACAAAACTGGAAGCCCTTGTCGGTTCAAGAATTGGAAGCATACTTAGAAAGTCTTATACTTATGGCCAGTCATCAGTTAACCTGTTTATGTAACTAATGGAGTTCAGATCCGATTCTTCGTGTAGGAGGAATAGCTAGAGTAATGCTAGCAAATAAGATATAAGATTAAGGAGGCATTACATTGCAATAATAACACAAAATGTTTGCCTATAGATAACAGACATCATGACAATCTTTATAAATAACGAACCCTTATCAATCACCTAATTAAAGAAAATTCTGAAAACTGTAAAGTCATCTTTTGATCTATAGACGAAGCAATGATTCCATTTGAGGGTAGAAGCGTTTATAGACAATACTTACCATTAAAAGCGAAGAAGAGAGGATACAAAGTATGGTGTGAGGCAGATTCCAAACCAGGTTATATTTTTAATTTTGAAATTTACACTGGAAAAAGTAACGAAGATGAATCAACTGACAAAATACTCCTATGAGAAAAGTTGGTGTTGAAACTAACTTCCAACCTAAAAACTAGAAAATGTATCGTAGCATTTGACTACTTTTTTACATTAGTCAGTTTTATGAAAAAACTTTAAAAGAATGGCATTTACAGCGTCTGAACAGTAAGGGTAAATAGAACAGGTTTACCAGAAATTATGGGTTAGCACGCAGAGAATTTGTTTGAAAATTGTGACGTTGTTAGTGCAAGAAAATGGCAAGACAGTAAAGTAGTTATACTTCTAAAGACAGCAGTACCACCCAAAGAAACCTGTGTGGCGCAAAGAACAAATGAACATGGAAAAAGCAAAATGTGTATTGTCCGGAAGCTATCTCTTTGTATAACAATATTGTAGTACATGCTATTAATTTCTAAAAAATCAATAATGCACGTAACAAATAAAAATAGGAAAAAGAATGATTAGTACTTTAGATATCAGTGAACTATTTTATCTAACAAGAGAATAATATACGTAAAATGCTAAATTCCGACGTGTTTGTAAAACTCATCTACTCTTCCCACAGAAAAAAAATATTAGCCAGGAGTTGATAATTCAGAATTTTAATATTACGGTGTAGAAATAAACGCTGAAAACGTCAAGTTCACAGATGGAAAAAGCTAAGTAAGGTGTCATATTTCAGTATGTTGAAGTTCCCGTGTGAAGCCTTTCAGATTGACTTCAGGAATGGAGTCAACAAGAAAATATTCTGACACTATCGAAGACGGTTCCTTCGGAGTCTTCGCGAGTTTAACAACTCTTGGAAATTGTCATTAGTTTAGCAGTGTTAGTAATTAAGAAAATAACGAAGGAAGAATTCGAAATTAACTATGTGTATGCCTGGAGTTAGAAATAGAAACGATATTTGTTTTACTTTGAGTGTTTTATTTATTTTTTGTGGTGGTGGACGCCTAGGGTAACATCCTTCCTTGATGAAACTACCAACGACCGAGAGGATCGTTACAACTGGTGGCAGCGGTGTTCGAAGTATTCTAGGTTTCAGCTTTTTAGGAACTCATCATTCCAAGGGTAGCTGCAGTACTCTAACAAGAAATTCATCATTCTAAGGGTCGCAACGGTGTTTCAACGAACTTATCAAAATCACCAAAAATAGAACTAGCAGCAGCGGCTATTACGATTTTTTTACAAGTTATCTTTAAATCTTATACCATTTCACTTGCAGAGAACATCTATTGTGTTACAGATTAGATACGCCTACCAAAGTTTTTATTAACTACAGAGGCAACGACAAATTAAAAACGAGTGCTAGTTTGTTTTTCTATTTCAGATCACAAAATCATTTCAGAATTATAAATTTCCGTATGTACATGTTTCGCAAAAGGTGAATAATCTTTTATCGTATCACTTACCTCCTCAGTCAGGATTATACAGTGTGGGATTAAAGTATGGAATATTAAAAAAACAAGCAAACTCAACATGTTTTTTTAAAAATGCCGAGACAGGTCGATTTTAGTTTTTACAAATAAACATTAATACGCTTTCCCACTTTCATTTGTTTTTTAGAATGGACCACAGCCTCAAAAAAACGACGAACCGCAAACCTCAATTCCCCCCTCCCCAACCCGCCCCAAACACCCACGCATATTTCCTCTCCAGCATCCCCCAAGCCTACCACTCAAATAAAGCGCTCCATTCCCTCCTGCCCAGTCAAACGCCCCACTTGTAGCGTGTGCGGCGCGTCGCATCCCACCTCTTCCTGCAAAACCGCCACCCCCAAAATGCGCTAACTGCAACGGCGACCATGTCGCCTTCTCTCCGAAGTGCCCCAAACGCCCAACAGCACAAGTCTCATCCAAAGCCACAGCGCCTCTCCGCCCCGCGGACACACCTACCCCGGATTCTCGCATCCGCAACTTCAATAGCTTCTTTTCCACCACCCTCTTAAACATCTTCCCCCAAAACCGTGAAAGAATCCAAGAAATCCTGACCTCCCAAGTCCTCCACCACTTTGGCATGCGAATGCAACCCAGCTACACTGGAAACCTTCTTCATATCACCTTCTCCCACTAACTTAACAACCTGGAACCTTTCCCTCCCCCCTGTTCGACACAGCCATGGCGGACATCAAGATAGGTACAGTCAACATCAATGGTCTCCGAAACAAGATCCCTCTCATCCAAAACCTCATCCAGACCGACAACATCCAAATCCTTTCACTTACGGAGGACAAACACTCCTCACGCCTCTCCCTCTCCATCCCAGGATTCCCCATCTGCCGCAAAGAAGCACCCTGAGCTCGCGCAGGTATGGCCTTTGCCATTTTTTCACAAATCCCAAGCAATAACCACCAAATCTCCAACGAATTTTCTCACCTCCACTACTGCGCCGCCACTGCCTACTTCCGCAACATCCCTACACAGATATTCTCTCTTTACCTCCCCCCGGGCTACGACCCTCTCCCAGTCGACTTCCTCGAGTACGTTGCCTCGCTTTCGCGGGCGATCGTGATGGGCGACTTCAACGCACGTCACATCTCCCTCGGGGACGGGATATCCAACCCAAGAGGCGACTCCCTCGCCAACACCATCCTTCGCCTACCTCTACCACATCCCAAACGATAATCCTACCTTCATAGGCAACAGCGACTTCTCCACCCCCGACCACATCCTTATCACCGACTCCCTTACACCCTACTTCAACGAACCAGCCTACATCGCCACTCCCGTGGCCTCCGACCACCTGCCCCTAATTACATCTTCCTCTCTCCTCTCCCTCCCACACCGCACCTCCCCCACCCGAGCCATCAGGGACTGGAACAAAGCCCGCTGGGACGAGTTCCAGACCCACCAGACTCACCTCCCGGAGAACCGTCCTCTATCCAACATCCAAGACATCGACGCCACCATCCAACTCCTTACAAACACCATCCGTGACGCCGTCCACGTGGCTGTGCCGGAAAGAACCATCAAACTACACCGACCCCCCCCCTAGCAATACGCAACATTATCCAAGACAAGCGCAGAGTCTACCGCCTTTTTCTCAGAACCCAAGATCCCCTGGTCAAGACGCAGTGGAACACTCAACGCCCTGGTCCGGCGAAATACCGCCCGGTTCATGGAAGAACGTTGGACTGCTGCCTGCTCTAGCCTAGATAATCGAAACGGCCCCGCTTCTTTCATCGCCATTTCCACCGAGTCAATGAGCATATCGAAAACCACCGTGAAATCCACCCCCTGGTGATGGTCCCCCCTCCCCCCCGAACTACCACGCCCAGACATCATTGCCCCTATCAGTGAGGACACCATCACCAGAAGGGCTCTGCGCCACCTCCCCCCGCTCGCTATCACCCTGCTCACAACCATCTTTAACTGCTGCCTACTCAGTGGTTACCTCCCCTCCGCCTGGAAAACTGGGCAGGTTATCATGCTTTTAAAACCAAACAAGCGAGCCTCTGACCCCTGTTTCTACAGGCCTATTGCCCTACTCAATGTTCTCGGCAAGATCTTCGAGAGGATCCTCACCAACCGACTCACCGAATTCACCACCGACCACGACACAATCCCCAACCATCAATTTGGCTTTCGGAAAGACAGATCCACTAATGATCTTATTTTTCGCCTTCACTCAGACGCCAGCAGAGCAATCAATTCCGGCCGCTGCGTCATAGCCACATTTTTAGATATCGAATGTGCTTTCGATAAAGTCTGGCACGAAGGACTCCTCTTCAAGCTCATCCGTGCCAACCTCCCCCTCCCATTCGTCCGTGTGATCAATAGCTTTGTGTCTCACCAAGAGCACCAAGTCCGAGTCGGCCAACACCTCTCGCAAAAATTTACCCTCCTCACAGGCGTCCCCCAAGGGGCCATCCTATCTCCCGTGCTCTTCACCCTTTTCTGCCGAGACATTCCCCTCCCCCAACATCCCAGCACTTGCCTGGTCCAATATGCAGACGACACCGCACTGTGGGTGTCTGCCGCGACCACCGCCGCCGGCTCCAGGATCCACTCGCAAGAACTTGCGAGGCTAGAGGTTTGGCTCGGGCGGTGCCGAATAAAACCCAATCCCAACAAAACCCAAACCATCCTCTTCCGCCACAAACACCAAACACAAACCCGCCGCCTCACCTCCAACAACATCCACCTGGACCTCTGAGGCTTCCTCCTCGAGCTCTCCCCCCACATTAAATACCTCGGCATCACCTTCTCCTCTACCCTTAACTGAGCAGAGGAGACGCGGCTTTGCCTGATGGCAGTGCAGAGACGCGGTTCCCTCCTCTCCAAGATCCGCGGGGGCATCACCGGCTGCCACTTCCGCACCCTCATCCACACCTATAAAACTTTCATTAGACCCATCCTAGACTACAGATTCTCATGCTTCTCCACCTTTCCCAAGCGCTTCATCAAACGACTCCTCTCCAAAGAGAGGGCCATCTGCAGGAGGATTTCTGGCCTGGAGCGCTTCCACCCCTCCGGAGATGTTTGTGACCGCGCCGGTATCCCCCTATAGACGCCCACCTCGAACTCCTAAGGCATCGCTTTGTCACCAAAGCCACAACCACCAACAACACCTTCATCCTAGAGGTCCTCCGCTCTCATCCAAGCAATAACCGCTGGAAACCGCGGGTGAAAATGAAACACCCTCCCTCCAGATTCCTACAAAGCACCCAGGATCTCCCACCTGACCTACAGGAGGTTCTTCATTCCACGCCACTAATCTACAGATAACCCCCTCAAACCACCCGTCTCATCCCCATGACAAACCACCAAACCCCCAAATCCTCCCACAGCGCGAACTGTGGGGGGGGGGGGTTCTGAAAAGAACCGTTTCACACATCACTACACACTACAACAGATCTAACAACTTCTCAGCCCCACATCGGTATCTCTCGAACGCCTCAATATCTCAATTATTATCAACAACAATCTCCATCTTCATATCCCCGTCAACTCTCCGCCCACCATCTAACTGCAAAGCCTCCCAATCCTCCTCACCTACCTTGCCACTTCTTCTACTTCTAAATTTTCAACCACATCTGCCTCGACAGTTACACGGAAGAGAATCGCGTTTTTGCTCCCCCCCAACCCTAGTACCCTTTTCTGTCACAGGCTTGAGAGACGTACAGCGTCTAATGGTGCAGCAACCAGCGATGACTTAGCCGTTTAGGCAGTTGACTTCTGCTCTTCAAATTGAATACAGCTCAGTTCCTGACCGCTCTTGAAGATCCAGTTGACACCGCCAACAATACCGTCGACCCCTGGAGGCACCGTTTCTTCACGGTAGCTACCTACGAGCCTTCGTCCGACCGCATCAAGGACGAGGTGGGGGCGCCCGAGCACCGACCGATCGAGCACCAGTAAGACAGCGCGTCGCACATTCTGGCGCTCGAGCAGAGACGTCGCCGTCAGTGATGTCCGCCGACCGACAAGAAAAAGCGTCACAAAGTCGCCTGCATTCCAACTTAAAAAATCTTTAATTTCCTACCTAGTATCACCTTAAGATTTCACCTGTTCGATTTTTCTGACAATTATGATGATTGAATAGGTATTGACATTTTAAATGCTGTAACCCTCCTTGATCGAAGCTCTCTTGTTTGCGACTAGTTAGATGTTTAAATTTATTAACAGACAAGAAAAATAGCTTTTTAGCGTTAACACTTCCTGAAAGAAATTGCAGGAAAGGAAGAACTCGGAGCCCAGCGGCCGAAATAAACTCCAGATACAGCTAATTATAACACATGGGCTGAAAAGTCCCCCGCTTTTTCAGTTAGTACTAACCTTCAAAAGACAGCTGTTAAAATTTCATGATATTCTATTCATTATTTTGTGAGTTATTGTGCTAAGAGTGACGCTACTTTTGTTATTTTCAAAACAATGGATCAAAAACAATTTCGTGTTTGAATTTTACACTGCTTCTTGATGGGAAAAATACCGTTCAAGCGAAGCAATAGCTTGAAAAGTGTTATGGGGACTCCGCTCCATCAGAAACAACAATAAAACGTTGATTTGCTGACTTCAAACGTGGTCGTAGAGACACCGATGATGCAGAACGCAGTGGACGTCCAAATGAGGCGGTAACACCAGAAAACATCG
>VTPC01085314.1:0-12317 GCA_011009095.1 Ignelater luminosus | reverse complement strand
AACTTAATAAAAACATAGTTGTGTCGTCGTTGATACCTAACTTGTAAAATTGTGTTAAAAATAAATTTTTAAAAAGTCTTTCGAGGGTGAAATAAACATAATTCGTGTTGGCTTTATATTGCATGAGCATTTGACTATGAGAAAGCTCTGCTCAAAGTGGGTGCCGCGTTTGCTCACTGTTCACCAAAAACAAGAACGTGTTGATGTTTCTGAGCAGTGTTTGACCATGTTTAAACGTAACAAACCGGACTTTTTGCGTCGATATGTGACAATGGATGAAATATGGATCCATCACTTCACTTCGGAATCAAAACGATCGTCATCTGAGTGGACAGCAACTGGTGAACCTCGTCCAAAGCGGCCGAATGCACAACAATCGGCTGGAAAGGTTATGGCCTCGGTATTTTGTTAGAGTAGCGCTGGAATGATTGCGTTGTTCTTGATGGAAATTACGTTGATGAATAAAGCTAATTTTGAACAAAAAAAACCGTTTTCTTTGTTAGGCCTGGGACTTTTCAGCCCATGTGTTATTTATTAACAAGAAACATATAAACCAATAACAAGTAAAATTATTTCTTACCGAATTTGCATTTGCACAATGCTTTAACACTAAAATTTGGTAATAGTTCAAAAAAATAAAATTAAATAAATTACTTTTATACTTAAAAAAAACAAAGTTAAATAAAAAATTTAAGAAACTGATTTGGATGACTTAAGTTATTCGAAACGTGTTTCTTCTATCAGGATTTTACTTTTACATACAACTTCGAGTTATCACATTTAGACAAATACACCAAAAATTTGGTGTTGGAATTGCTTCAGCAATACCAGGACATCTTCGACGAAGGCAAGTTACAATACTCTAAATTCATCAACTGATATAACAAACAAATTGCTAATCACATCAAATACTGAAATAAATTTCTTTTATAGTACACCATTGGTTAATAAAATCAAATTTGCGTGTAGATAACACTATCCAAGAAGGAATAATTATTTAAAATTAGAATCTTTAGAAATTCCTTCATGTTATGTAACCAAGATTGTTTTACTAGCGTCATAAACCCTACGGAAAACCCACTCACATTAATACTTGAAAATCCATTGCATATATAACAATAATGACTATACTTACCATACTGTCACAAAGGACGATAAAACAATGAAAACATAAAAAATAATATTCAAAATTATTCGAAATCAAATCTTAATAAAATCCTTTCCAAAAACCTTCATAATTTACGTTTGGATCACTTGAATAAAGAAAAACGTCGAGCTATTTCTAAATTATGTTTCGAATATAAGGACATATTTGATTGTAACAAAATTCCTTTAGGTTTTACTAACCAGATAAAACACGATATAAAAATTAACAGACGAAAAGGAAAAAAAGGAAAGTTTAATTTCAAATTTACTAAATATTAGAACAGGGAATAATTCAACCCTTCACTTCCTCATGGCCGTCTTCCATTTGGATCGTGCCAAAAAAATTGATGCATCTAGGAGACAAAAATAGCAAGTAATGATCGACTATAAAAAGCTGAACAAAAAACCATTGACGACAACCAAACATAACAAGTAAATTATTTAGGCATAAATAAAAATATATAACTAAATTTTGAATTTGTTTTATTTTAGAATTTAAATATTGAAAAAGCATTCAGAGTTATCGAGAGCTCTCTGTAAGTTAAACGCTAAACAGCATCTTGCTCTTATCAAATCAGTAGGAGATAAAGAAATTCACTGCGTGTGTGAATGTGTTTACAATACTTTAAAAGAAAAAGTTCTCTGTCCACAAACCAGAAAGCAAGATTAGCCCGACACAAAAACCAAATCCTGACAAAATTAAAGCGATACGGGACTATCCAATCCCATTTACTAACAAAGAATTAAAAAGATTTTTAGGACTAGTAGCAAAACTAAACCCATGAGAGTTTGTTTAAAAAGGGAAATTGAATCACTCACACCCCGGAAGTTTTAAAAAGTTTCAATACTTGCAGACAAATTTTAACAGACTCGTCTCTTACAATATTCTGACTTTTCGAAACTCTTCATTCTCACGACTGATGCGTCCAACGTAGCTCTAGGGGCAATTCTCTCACAGGCAAAATTGATAATGACAAATTGGTCGCCGTATGCTTCTCGCACCTTAAAGGAGTCAAAACAAAAATATTCAACTATAGAAAACAAATTACCAGCAATAGTATGAGCTACCAAATATTTTCGACCATACCACTTTGGCAGAAAATTCGTAATGTACACTGACCACAGACCTCTAACCTGGCTATTCTCTTTTAGTGCGTTGGCGGCTGAAATTGGAAGAATTCAATTACGATACTGTGTACAAAAAAGGTAAAAATAACGCGAATGCGGATGCTTTATCGAGAATACAAATTAACGCAATACAAATCGACAATTAATCAATTCAGGTACAGATAGACAATAGGGAACTCACGAACCTTTTAGATAAAATGCCAAATTTAGAATTTGATAAGAATAGTTAGAAAAGCAAGTAACAGAACTCCTAGCACCAGTAATAATTTGAATAAACAACCACAAACACCTATCTCTTTCGCAAGCTTCATTTATAATTTGTCTGTTATAGTGGTATAACATATATAACACGCGAACAACGACCCTTGCCACGCGCTAATCTGGTAGCGTTATAAATAATAAAAAATAAAAAGACCGCTGCAATTAGAAACAAATATGCAGTGAATAAACGAAAAGTGCAATACAAATATAATTATAAAAGGAAGGTAAATGATTAAAAAGTGTGCACAGGTAATTGGAATAAAAAGGAAATGTAACCCTAAGTCAAAGGCATTAAATTTAGTGAAGCGTAGCGGGAAAAAATCGACACTGGAAAAAAAATTCTCTGAGAAATTGAAGAAAAGTTAAAACTGCACTTTCCTGCGCTCCGATTACAACAGGTAAAAAAACAATTAACAAGCACATCATTACAGGTCTTGATCGCGACAAGTTCCTTGTGATTTTGTAGCTAACATGGAGCCAACGGTGCAAGAAGTTACACAAATTATACAACATCTTATACCGCTGGAATGCGTCGGAGGGTGATTGTCCGGATGCATCCAACGGGGATAGCACCACCAGGTTTTTCCACGGGACACTACAGATGATTCCGGACTGCGGTACAGCTTGTTCCGCAGGACGGCGGAGCGATCCTTTACATCTTCTACAGGCAACAACAGTGTAATATAGTGAAAAGCAGAGTAAAGTGAAAGTGAAAGTGAAATACGAAAGCGGATTTCAGCTTTATACTTCTGATTTAACTTTAATGAATTTAGTTAACATGAAAACATTTCTGTGGGACAAAATCAAACGTCTACCGGAAGCACCTATAAATTATGGTAGATTTTCGGAAGATGTTGCAGACACTACTGTAGAAAGGCAAAACAAGTGTTTAGATAATGATATTATATTTACGTATAAGAACGATATGTTGTTAAATGAACTAGTTTGTAAGTTTATTAAAAGTCTACAACAATATCTTGATTATGATGATAAATAGAATCAAATTCATAATGTAATAAGCATAAATAAAAATATATAACTAAATTTTGAATTTGTTTTATTTTAGAATTTAAATATTGAAAAAGCATTCAGAGTTATTGAGAGCTCTCTGTAAGTTAAACGCTAAACAGCATCTTGCTCTTATCAAATCAGTAGGAGATAAAGAAATTCACTGCGTGTGTGAATGTGTTTACAATACTTTAAAAGGAAAAGTCCTCTGTCCACAAACCAGAAAGCAAGATTAGCCCGACACAAAAACATCTTAGGAAAATGATGCTTGCGCCTCCTCAGGTAATGCAGCGCCTGTCTACATCAGAAACAATAAAACCAAAAACTCTATCCCATCTGGATTCTGATATGCAAAAAATATTGATGTCGAAGCTTGAGGATCGAGAAAAATGGACTGAACGCTATCAAGTATTACAAGGATATTTACATTTTGCGGAAAAAACACGCCGGCCCATTAGTATTTCTATAGAGACAGAGTCTTCAGGATCACATTAGCAGCTTTCATTCGAGGAACTTATAGCTACAGTACCTATTTCACACCCGTCGAAAACTCAAAGAGTTCGTAATGGTATAATGTTGGTATGTGTTGTGGTAATTATTTTAGTAATAAAAATATACAATTTTTCACTTGTCGCCAACTTATAAGATTGGGCAGTATTAATTAAATTAAATTACAGAATTAAACAAAGAACACAGAAAAATATATACAATTTATCTCTAAATGAAACAATAGCCGATACAATAAAAGAAAAGTGCAAAATCTCGTGCGCTATTTAGACACTGCAGGGGGAGTGAAGTGGGATGCTAAAGGTATTGCTAGTATTAAAGTTTTAGAATCACCTTCCGCCAAATATCCTATTACAAGAGCTAATGTTAACGTAGAGAAAATCATTAGATAACGTGTTTCTCGGACAACTACCCAAACGTTGCATTATCGGATTCGTATCTAATGCTGCATTTAATGGAGAATATAAGAGTAACCCTTTCAATTTTCAGTATTATACTGCAATTATTTTTAATTATACATCGATAGTCAGCAAATACCTTCAAAATTCGTTCGTTCGTATCATACATTGTTTTCTGGTACGGAATTCACTTCTTAAACGAGGGCAACAATATTTGGCGCTCTGAATATAGTCAAAGATACTGCTTGTGAGCATTTGATTTGACACCCGATTTATCTGCAAACATGAATACTCATTGGAACCTTATTAGAAACGGGTCTCTGCGTATAGAAGTTGGATTTGAAGAGGCTTTGTCGGAAACAGTAAACTGTTTGGTGCATACTCAATTTGACAACATAATTGAAACCAACAAGCATCGGAATGTGGTCGTGGACTTTAGTAGTTAAAAACTTAATGTAACTAGTTTAGTATGTTAGTCATTAGTACATTCTCGAGCGTAAAACATGACTGCTATCATAGACTTATAAGGGTTTCACGGTGATGATAAAATCTTTATACCCAAGGAGGGAGCTGTTACATCCGACGACAGGTATAAGGTTGCGCATCTTCTTCTAAAACCTCCATACCTAGTACAGTCTTTGTCAAGATGCAGAAGGAAGGAAGTATTTTTCTTGAAAAATTATTTTCACGGACTACTTTGGCGAAGTGTACAATTGAACTATGATGATTTCGAAAGCGAGTTGTCACTGCTCGTAAAAGATTTTAATACAATTTAAGGGAAAGGTGAAGAAACGAAAAATGTGTTAAGTTTTCTCAACAAAATTATTAAAAAATTTGGAAAATATGGGATGCCCATCCTTATATAAATGAAAAGGAAAGTTAGTGCAGTGTTTAAATCATGATATAGCTTCACCCGTATGCGCTACTGAAAACGTAATGATATTATCAGAGTGGTACAAAAAGAACAATGAACACATTCGTAATTCTGCGCCTTTTGAAAATAATGCCAGCTCAGATGAATCTGATCAGACTTGCCTGTACATCTGATCAACTCCCTACAGAAATTTAAAAACCATATGCAGTTATCGCCAACACTGATTCCTCGTATAGGCCTTGCCAACATTGAAATGCATTTTTTATTGATGAGAATGGTTGTAGTGAATATTGTTGTTTACAGTGTTTGTGGGAAGTACTGCGCAAGATTTAACTTTTAATCATGGCAGCTATTACCGAACATCATCTCAAATGCTTCGCATTGTTGAGAAAGCAATGACAAATTGTCAATAATCCCGAGGAATTGGAAAGATGAATTAAGAAAGCGAATAGTAACACATGTATGCTTCATGCTACCCTTAAAAAATGTGATCTTAGTTTAGGAACCAAAAGACATCTCGAATCATCCACTGCACATATGAAATGGGACATTACTTTTTTTCGCTATGTACATTACTAATAAAGAATTTTGTTATAGGATATGGGGCAGTAATGAAAGCACAGTGGCAAGATGGTGCTGGACGTAATATTTCTAGGCAACGTCGTAAGGAAAGATTAAGATGGGAAGAACTAAACAGCGCTTTCCAGGTTAGAATTCGAACTGGTGTTATCGTAAATTTGAAACATACAGATCCCTTAACTTTTCTTGAAGATGCCTGACCTATGTTTAAAATTCGTTTTTAAAAATATATTAAAGAACTTTCAACAAATTAAAGTAAATTCAGTGTTTTGCGGAATTTTTTAAAAAAAATACTGGAGACTCCATTATTGAAGAAATTAAATATTTTCAAACGAAAAATGACATCATTAATGGAGAAACTAATATTACAGAATGGTACGAAGAGCATGTGCAAGATGACTTAATCGTCCAACTGGAGGATTTTCAGGCGAGTCTGGATGGTCGCTTAAATCGGTGCTTCATCTAGCTATAAATATTAACCGCTACGAACTTATCCGCGGTTCGTCTTACGTGCCGCTGCCAACAGAGATTGTCAAGAAACATGCCGTAATAAATGTAAAAAACAATAATGATGCGTGTTTTGCTTGGACAGTGGTGTCGGCTTTGCATCCAACTATAAAGAATTCGGATCGAGTATCATCGTATCCACGTTACATAGGATTGTTAAATCTAGAAACTATTACATTTCCTATGACTACACATCAGTTAAAGAAGTTTGAAAACCAGAATCAAATATCGATCAATGTTTTTATGCTTGAGAAGACCAAAAAATTTATTTGCGATTATTATTATTGTTTCAAAATGCATCATTCTTTTAGAGGTGATTTGCCTACTGATTAGTGTAATTATTCAAGAAATTCTCTCTGACTTTTGATCAATAATTTAATTGATTCTAACTATTTAATATCCCACCGCTGCTGCCACCAAATTGTACCCACTAGGGGTAGAATAAAAATTATAGAAAGGATATTTTAGGTAATAGAAACTTTATTTTATTTTAACTTAGTTTAATTAATTTTAAATTACCTTTATTTCGAAAAATATGCGTTTAAGACGAACATTTTTATAACATTTTTTGCTCAATGTTTCAAGGAGAGTCGAGTGGTGCTAATATTCTCCACCTGAGATAATACACCCTGTATAAACAAAGATATCATATATAAACACAAGCACATTACAAAATGATTTTAAAAGTCGCAAAACATCTTGAAAGTGGAGATCCTTCTCTAGAGGTACTAGTCAAGAAATGGGTTTCTATCATAGGTAAACAAATTTTGAAATTGTTGCTTAGACTATTTTATATTCGAATGGACATTGTTGGCAATTGTTATTAATGATTATTATTCTATATTTTGCTACTTTATGGATTACTAATTTTGATCACATATTTGTTCAATGTTAATTGTTATTGTTTGGACAGACCTATCTTATTGGAATACTACTGTGAACGTTCACAGGTTAATTATCAGCATTTTTTCCGCGATATCTATTACTTAAAACTATGCTTAAAGCAAAGCTTACTATCGAATGTGTAATAACATATTTTACTTTCACACCTAAAACATATATAAAGTGGTAACCAGTAAGATAAGGCCTCTTAGTTACGCTCTCTCAGACTCTTCTCTAACACGGTTACTCTGACTTTTTGTTACGCAGTCGCTTTTCAAGTATTCAAGATTCAAGTAAAGTGTATTTGTTGTGTTTTAGTGTTTTATTATTTTAATAAATATAATTAAAAACATAGTTGATTTTTTAAATTGAAAAAGTATCGAACTCAAGCTACACTGGGAACACGACACAATTAACTGGCGCAGCGAAACGGTAGGATCTAATATCTTGCAAGAAGAACAAAACTTCAAAACTGGTACCCCATCAAGGCAAGGAAAAGAATCAGTTTCAACAACAGTGTATCTCAAGCCTTCGTGGATTTGGAAATTGAATAAGATCTATTTGATTTCTTTTGCTTTGTGATAAACTTTTAATTTATGCATTCATAATGACATCCACATCACGTGCTGACTTAGATTCCTCTACTTCCTCTATTTCCTGTACAAGTGATTTCACAATTGAGTTTTTATGTAAGTTAACACCTCAAGAATTCTCAAGCTATAGGTATGAATTAGGTTCATTTACAGCTAATTGTAATAATCCTAATGATCTTTCTAGTGATAATCAGAAAACCGCTTTATTATTACATTTTGTCCAAAATTACTGGTCGTGCTAAAGAACAGTTAGGTCAACAGCCTTTTAGAAATTGGAATGATTTAAAAGAAAAATTAAAAACCTTATATCAAGATAAAAAACATTATTACCAAATAATGGAAGATCTAAATAATTGTTAACAAAACTTAAACGAATCAGTTTCAGACTTTTTTCAAAGATTAGAACTTTTAAATTTACGCGCGTTATTCGCTAATCAGCGAAAAACAATAATAATAGGAATAATAATAATTGTAAAAACTTTAATCAAAATTTTGATAATAACAATACATTTTGTAGATATTGTAGAAAGTCAAATCACAAGATTAATGAATGTCGCAAATTACAATATAAAAAAAATTTTTATTATCACAACCTATTTTATGTTATCCTGATTTTTCCAAGGATTTCATTTTAACCCCAGATAGTTCCAATAACGTAATGGGATCAATCTTATCTCAAGGCAAGTTAGAGTCCGATCTCCCTTCTCCCTATAGCATATGCTAGTAGAACTCTTACTAATTCGGAACAAAATTATAGCACAACCTAAAAGGAACTGCTCGCTATAGTCTGGAACGTCAAGCACTTTAGACCTTATTTATATGGCAGGACGTTTGCAGTTGTAACTGACCATAAGCCTTTAACGTGGTTGTTGAACTGTAACGAAAAATGCGATTTATCAAATGCCGTAAAGCACGAGATCCGCCCGAAAGACGATGAACCCATTCACGTCAAATCGTTTCGTCACCCTTATCACATGAGAAAAGAAATACAATCTCAAATGCAAAAACTGTCAGACGACAAGGTTATTAGGCCATCTATCTCACCCTACTGCGGGCCTGTTTGGATTGTCCCAAAAAAAGTAGACGCTTCTGGTAAACGAAAATTTAGAATGATAATTGTTTACCGCAAACTGAACGAGAAGACAGTAGACGATAAATACCCTCTTCCAAGATTCGACGAAATTCTCGACAATTTGAGAAAATCCTCTTATTTTACTACATTTGACTTAGTTAAGGACTTCCTCAGATTGAAATGCATCCTAACTCCATTGAAAAGACAGTCTTCACAGTAGAAAATGGACATTTCGAATATCTCAGGATACCTTTTGGCCTCAAGAACGCTCCGAGTACTTTTCAGCGGGTCATGGATGGCGTCTGGAAAGAATACTTACACAAGTTCTGCTTCGTCTACATAGACGATGTTGTAGTGTTTTCAAAGTCCTTACACAAACACCTACATAAGTCATCTAAAACTAATATTTCAAGAAATGCGTTCTTTTACGTAACTTGCAAATTCAGTTAGACAAGTCGGAATTTCTAACAAAAGAGGTAGGGTTTCTGGGCCATGTCGTTACATTCGGGGAAATCAAACCAAACCCCTCGAAAGTACTCGCCGTCCAAAACTACCCAATACCGAAGACCACAAAAAAGATCAAGTCCTTTCTAGGGCGCATCGGTTATTACCGACGATTTAGCGTAGTTGCAGCTTTCACAAAATGTCTTCGTAAAGGCTCAAAGATTGATCATACTGATCCCGACCATACTGCTACGTTCCAATTGTGCAAAGAGTTACTTACTAACAAACGCCCCGATTCTAGTATATCCAGACTACAAAAAGCAGTTTCACCTAACTACGGATGCATCAAACATCGCCAGTCAAACCGCCCTATAGCATAGTACTCTCAAGTGTTAAATTCTGCTAAACGCAATTACTCCACAATCGAGAAGGAACTTCTGGCAATTCTCGATTCCACCAAGCACTTCAGACCATATCTCTACGGACAAACGTTCATAAGAGATAGATCATAATCCCCTGGTATGGCTCTACAAAATCAAGGACTTAGACAACTTAGACAATAGAAATTTTATTTCATGTTATATTATTTTATCTTAATCTTGTTTTATTAATCCATAGGTAATACATAAATAAATTATTGTTATCGTGCACTAACTACTGTGTTATTGTATTGGATATTTGACAATTCGGTCTTTTCCAAATCGCTCTCATTAACCTTCACTTTTAAGTAATTGTCGTTTTCTATTTTTATCTTTTATTGTTAAATTCTGCTTTTGCTTTAACCACTCATTTTCTAATTACCGAAAGTTTTAAATAGAAGTAAAACACGGAAATTCATTAGATGTTTCATTAACGCTCTTTATGCATCAAGCTTGCACTGTTAATGTGTCTCAACTAAAAATTAAGTATAAATTTAAATTATAATAAACTAAAAAAGTGATTATTAATAATAATAAATAATAAAATGGTGTTTTATTGAGAAATTATAACTATATTGAATAAGCAGAAATTTGAGTTTTAGGTAATGCATGTACGTGATATTAAATGCTATAAGTTTATTGTTTCTTGTAAACATCTACCAAGATTTTTTCTCTAATGTTAAGTTACATCCGAAGTCTTGATAAAAACTACATTGTTTTATTCTTGTTTCAGTTGCTATCTTTCAATTAGTCAAGCAAAATATTGTTATTGATATAGTGTACGTTGTACCCATTAGAAGTGGAATAAAAATTATAGAAAGGACATCTTAGGTAATAGAAATCAACTTGGATTTTCCAATGCTTAACTAGCATTATTCTGTGCAGGACTTGAGGAAAAAAAATAATAATTCGGGTAAATTCTAAGATATGTGATAATAATTGTTTTAGTAAATTAATAATACCCCGTCTTTTTTTCCAAGTCTTCCTGAACAGAAAGCTTGAAAAAAAGTTAGTTCTGGTTAGGTTCCTGACAGAGGAAACTTGTTTCCCATCATTTAAGTCATCCAAATCAAATTCTTAAATTTTCATTTAACTTTGTTTCTTTATTATAAATTAATTTGTTTAATTTCGTTGTTTAAACCATTAACAAATTTTAGTTTTTAAATTGTTTTGTAAGTGTAAATTTGGTAAAGAATTATTTTTACTTTGTTAATGGTTTGTTGTTAATAAATTTTATTAGCTGTATTTGGAGTTTACTTAGGCCGCTGGGCTCCGAGTTCTTCCTTTCCTGTAATTTCTTTCAGGAAATGTTAGTGCTAAAATCATTTTTCTTGTCTGTTAACAAATTTAAAAATCTAGCTAGTACCAGCTAAGAGTGCTTCGACGAGAGATGGTTACATTTAATTAAATTAGATAAAGACCAATGTATATTCGACAGAATACATACTAATTGTCTTGGCCCCTTTCATGGTAAAACCTACCTAATAATATCCCCGAGGCTTACTCTAAATGGGCAGAAGTGTATAGAATGTCTAAAACTGACACCTCTAGCACACTGAATAAGCTAAGAGATTGCTTTGCAAGATATGGCTTGCCATATAGGCTGCAAAAAGGGAAAGTGGACGGAAGAAGATTTAAACAATGCCGTTGAAGTAGTGAGAAATAAGACCATAAGCATTCGTCGAATTAATAAGGGAAATTTTTCAAAATTTCAAAAGTTCATTCTTAGGACCAAAAAATGAAAACCGATTCTTTAATCATATTAAAAAATTGCAAGCCAAAGGTTTTGCGCCTACAAGATGTGATTTTAGGAGACCTGCATTTCAGTTTGTGAAAAGTTGTGAATTAGGCATAAATTTAACGGAGAGGCAGAAATGACTGGACACGATTGGTTACCTTATTTTTAAAACGAAACCCTCAATTAAGTGTGAAAACAGCAGAATGAATATCTCTTGCAAGAGCACAAAGGATGAACAAAGATGAAGTTCAAGACTCTTTTAATCTGCTCGAAAATACATTAGATGAGCATCAACTCCGCAATCACCCAAGCAAGATATTTAATTTATAACGACCTTCCAAAGTTATTGCAGAGAAAGGATCCGAAGCTGTTCCTTTGTTAACATCGCGAGAGAACGGCGAAACAGTCACTATTATCGCATGTTGCAATACCGAAGGGATGATCCTTCTATCTGTCTCCATTTTTAAAGGTAAAAGTATGAAGATGGATTGCCACCAGGTGCTCCAATTTTTATGGGGTAAGATCTGCATACGTTAATGCAGAATAATAAAGGGGTATAAGTCGCGATTAGTGCAAAATGAGTCAAGTGTGTCATTAGTCATGAAATATGGCTAAATTAGCATGGACAAAGGGATACAAGTCTATATATAATTATGATGTCAATCGCCTCTATCCAACTTTCCACCTAATGGAGGACACCGTCTAATTTGTTTACCGCCTAATTTGTTTTTTAACCTTTATGATTTTTCCATAAAAAGTAA
>VTPC01085308.1:16652-31097 GCA_011009095.1 Ignelater luminosus | reverse complement strand
TTATGTCATCAGCACCTCTGATCTCTATGTCTCGGACGCTCTACTGAGATAGGATTAGGAGGAAGAGTTGATTTCCCGCCAGAAGCGGTGTGTGTATTGTACAGGATGAGCATTTGTATTCCAGTCTCCGGAATATAAAAAATTTTGACCATACAGTAGGCCGCTAGGTGATGATTCTGTGGCTACGTTGTAAAATCGCTAGGTGCTGAAGAGAGCAGCTGGCAGTTCGTTGTCCTTAGTTTTAAGGAGGGGTCAGTCAGCTGCAAGCAAATGGCTTTCCTTAACTCCTTGCTGCACTTTTTGGTTAAGTTTTGTCTGGTAGTGTATACAAGTCTGAACCACCCAAGATCAGTAGGCGGTTTTTCATTGATGGCCAATTAATTGCATCCTGTTGTCGGAGAACTAGGGAACAACTACTTCTTTTATGCGATATAACTGGAGAAATTGCAAGCGATTACTTCAAAATGTGCTTGATGCTACATTGGATTCTGCTTGGCCTCTCCTTGATTAGGTTTTTTCATCTAGCATAACCCCTAGACCAGTAAGATAAGCATCAAGGTGTTTGAGCAAGACTTTTTGCTTGATTTGTTTTGAGACGTAGAGCTTTTTTTGTTCCCTAAGTACAGGAGACCGTCGGTGGTTGGTGGTTTTTGAAATGTCGTTGTTATGAGCACTATAATACTGGTATTGTTGTTTAAAGATGTTTAGTTGGTTTGCGTTTTGGATTTTGGGATGTCGGTCCGTCTAGAAGTTTTCCAATTAGCGTTGGTGGTATGTAAGTTGTTAAAGTTTTAGTTTTCCAACGTCTGCAAAGTGGGGAAAGGTGGCCTTGATCATCAGAGCGTGGAAAGCAGTAGCTGTAGTTGGAGGGCGTGTATGGCGTCAGTCCTTGGTACTCTAGCCGGCTGTAACTGTATACTAGATGTCTTATTGTTAGAGGCACCCAGTTTCTCTGGTCGTCCCTCTTCTACGAAGGTAAAAGTGATAGATCACTGCACACGTTTTGGACATACACATCGGATGTGTTGCCGACATAGGCATCTGTCATAGTTTGCCCTTGTTGTAAAATAGTGATCTCTTGCGTCTGGAACAATACGTTGCTGTCAAGATAAGGATCGATAACAGTGACGCTTTCCATCAATAAACAAAACATTTTGTAGTTAAAACGTCCTCTTAATATACCCAAAGTGTAGCTCCCATGAAAGGCGCCTAAAAGTATAAAATTATTATGTTACCGCTAGCTGTCTTTTAGTTGTTTACGGAGCCCATTATTATAGCGTCTCTGATAAGAATGACGTTTTATAGGGCAGAAACAATGAAAGCAGCTATCAAGCCGTTCCGAGCTACGGGATTATGACTGGTGGACCGACAGGGTTTTACATCAATGACTGCAGTTTTAACTCTAGGTCCGTAATGCATCACAGCTTTCAAATCCAAAATTTATCTAAATTCAGAAGAGCAGCCTCTTACTCTCACCCAGTGCAGAAGATTTGATAAGAAAAATTTAAACGCGTCGTAATAGTATCAGAAGTTATCCTTACTGAAATCAAAGCAAAATCTAAGATGTCAAGAGCAAGGAATGATACAGAGACTTTCTGTCTTTTATACGGCGGTTCTTACCAGCTGTACTGGATTTAATACGGTGATGACCTAAAACAATTAAATTTGCACAGTTAATCATGTTTTGTTTTTGGTTTTGTTGAGATTTTAAGATTGACAGGATCACACTATAAGTGTCTAATTAGTCACAACTGACGTAAATTCATTTGAATGCTTATCGTTTCTACCCATTGCACATATGCACTGCGAGGAAGTTAACCTGAATACAGTATTGACTATTGACTGATACCGAGCGTCTCAGTAATTCTGTTCACATTAGCATCTCGCCACAAGTTAAAACGTGTTTTACTTTTAGACTCTTTACTTGACCAATAGCATGACCATCATTGCTGTCGACTTGGTTTGAATATTGATAGTAACCGTCTAGATACCTCTTAACGGACTTTTTGGTAGTTCACTTGTACATTAGGCAAACTTTATTCTTTTTGAAACAAATTAGTAGACAACACCTCATGGTAGCAATACAATTATGATAAACAATACTTCGATGAAGATAAAAATTGCTGCTTGGAAATTCACGCAGTAAATTAAAAAAGAAATAAAAGTCAAAAAGTGGTAAGCAGAGAATTTAGAATTATCCTTAATTACTAAAGATTTTGAGCATTAATAAGCACTGACAAGTAAAAAAAGTTACGTATCTTCAAAAAAAGACTTTAGAAATATCATAACTGCAGTGAGTTATTAAAGTTATGTATAGGAAGGTTAGGGCATCTTTGTCCTATTTCATTTGCTGTCTCAAATGTTAACGGTGCTGTGGTTGCCTTTGGAATTTTTTTTTCAGAACTCAAGCTCATTTTCATCGTGTTACTTGCTTCAGTTAAAAATCTGTTCTTAAGAGCATGCTTGATTTTTCTATTTTTACTGAGTTTACTGTTCAAGACTTTATTTTGTTAATGATACATAGATTGAAGTCAGACAATAGAAGACGTGTAGGAATCAAACCACAAAGCATTTTGTGGTTTGCGCTTTCAAGAATTTTTCTTTGCTTGACCTTAATATACAAAATTACATTGCAGTTTCCGTTAAACTTACTCATCGGTACGAACTGTTATCAAAGTAAAACAGATAAAACAACTTCCACCGCTGTGGTGACATAGGTCTTACGGCATTCAACTAATATCATTCTCTTTTTCGTGCTTGTCGGTGTTTGATGTTTTACATCTAAAGTAGAAAAAATGCCAAAAAGAAAGAAATCACTCTTTAATAAGAAAGATGAAATCAAAAGCTACCACAATCAAAACCAGTGCAGAAACGTCTAACTACCATACGATATACATACTTACTTACTTAGTCCTGGTCCCTTATCTACCGGGCAGTGTAAAGGTTTGACAGAAAGCCTGTCAGGCCGACCTGTCCTGAATTAGCTGGGCAGCTTGACCCCAAGTATAACCACACACTCTTAGGATACAGCTGATGTTATCAGCCTAGGTGGTCTGTCTTCTTCCATGCGCTGGACATGGCCAAACCGTCTCAGCTGAGATCCAACATATGATCCACTCCCAGATCTGTCCTGATCCTTGAGTTTCAGATGCGATCTCTTTTAGTTTTCTTAGCGACTCTTTTCAAATATCTCATTTCGGCCGCTTGGAATCTCCTTTCAAACTTGCTAGTAAGTTTTGTAGCCTACCCTAGATAAATATGCGATTTTCGGTAGACACCACTATTTTCTTTGACTTAACATGTTTATAAAAAAATCCTATCCTTTATAGCAAACTTTAAGTAGAAATCAGGGTTAGAATTCAACTTCTTAACCAAGTTCTTATATCAATCGTCTGGGACTATCTCAGAAGACTGCAAAAGACTAGCAGTACTAGAAATATAGCCAGCAGGAATGTTTTAAGAACCCAGCCAACGTTTAAAGATATAGTCGAACTGACTAGATGAAAACACCACATAGGTAACTTGTTAGTTGGATCTTTTAGTTGTCTCGACCACCGTAAAGGGCTTAGTCAGAAATAACCGTGAACCTAGTTCTATCGACATAAGCGCGAAAATTTTCTACGCCAAAAAACACCTCTATACATTTTGTCTGTAACAGAATACTATCTTATAGTTTTAGAAAAAGCTGTGCTTGCATAGGCAATCGAATGTTCAAAGCCATCGTCAGTCAGAAGCAAAACCGCACCAATTCCTAAATTAGAGGCGTCAGTAAATCTGGACTAGCCAATACGGGAACGAGAGGTAATTGTTCTTTAAGGATTTTAAACGTTTGATCAGCTCTGATGACCAAACTTCATTAAGTATTTCTAGATACTTTTCAACTGTAGGCGTAGCAGCGATAATATCATCAAGATATGCAAACACGAATGGTTCAAGTTCGGCACCTAATACAATGTTCATTAGGCACACCTGAACACCCTTAGATAAACCAAATGGCATGCGCATAAACTGAAAAAGACCTTGATCATGTATATTGAGAGAGATTTTGGCATGGAACAGTAGTCAAAGTCAGTGAATAGAAGACAGCTAAACAGGTTTGTTTAATATGGAGTCGATTCTAGGTAGGGGATAAGTCTTTTATAATCATCACTATTGAGTTTGCTGCAGTCGAAACACATTTTTTGGCACTAGTGAAGCCGTAGAGGACCACGAAAAATTTGCCTTTTGATGAAGAGCTGAAGAGATAGGACAGTAACGTTGTTTAATAGGTCAAGCAAGACTTGTATCAATACAATGAGAAATAAGAGGAGTCTTTCAGAGGAAATCAGTATGAGTTAAGCGAATTCTTCGGGTGATCGTGATAATCAATCTTTGATTCTGTTAACGATATAGATAAAGGTAACGGTGAGGCTTCAAACGAGAAACTTTGAAAATCTACTGATAGGTTAGATCCTTTTACTAAGATCCATCCATTTCAAGCATAGATGACTTCTTTATTGGACCTAAATTTCTTTTTAAATAGTAATCTTTTCAATTTGGAAAACAGATGAAAATCTGACGGAACCAAATTGGGTGAGTAGGGAAGATGGCGAACAATTTTGAACTTCAACTTGGTTTGTTTTTGTTGAGCATTGCACTTGCATGGACTGATACACTGTCTTCGTGAAACAAGGTTTTTCCCTTTGACATTTCAAGGGTGTTTTTCACGAATGCGGCATTTGGTTATTCTACAAGTGTTCAGTAATATTGGCATGTTAGGGTTTTTCTTTTCTCCAGATAGGCAATACGTAAAACGCCTTTAATTGCCCAAAAAACAGAAGTCATCACTTTTCTAACAGACTGAACTGTTTTTGACTTCTTTGGGACGGATTCTCTCTGATCAACCCACTGTTTTGACTGTTGTTTGATTTTTGAGATAGTCTAACACCATATTATGGATGCTGTCAATGATTTCTGAAGTAGTCGCAGATTTCGGGCGCCCTGAACGAGGTTCATCAATTGTGTGGGTATGTCCATTTTTGATCCACCGTCGAGTGTTTTTCCCTAAAGCCAAATTGGTAATTGGAAATAAGTTAATTGTTTTCTGTTACTGGTTTAAGCCTTTTTTAGTAACAACTTTACAAAAAGTTTTGAAATTATTGGTAGTAAGGAAATCGTTTTGTAATTTGCCGGGCTTTGGCAGCATAATCACTTCTGCAATTTCCAAGCTGATGGTACATGTTTGAGTCTAAAAGCTGAGTTTATTAAATATGTGAGCACAACTACGCCTTTCATGGGCAATTGTTTCAGGACTTGGCCTGTTATAAGGTCAAACCCTGGTGCTTTCTTGGGATTTAAGTTATGTTTAATTTTATTAGCAACTTCTGCAGGAGTGACAGAATCAATCTCCACTGAGGTAGTATCTTGTGGTTCTTTGAAGACTATTTTTGTTTGCCTTGCATTGGGCTAGAAAGTGTCAGCAAGCTGTTCAGCAAATAGCTCTGCTTTTTGTTTGTTACTTTTCACCCATGACCCATTATCTTTTCTGATATAGACTGAGTAGGCTTTTCTATTTTTTGCGGCTTTTCACAATGAACACTCCATCTCTTCATCCGGTGCTAGATTGCTCAGATATTTATTTATTGATTCTTCTTTTATCTTCCGTATTTTCCTTTTGAGTTCTTGGGCTTTCTTATTCAAGATAGTTTTATCTCTAGAGTTCCTGGTTTGATGCCATCTTCTCCTTGCTTTTCTTTTTTCTGCTACTAGGTTTCTTATTTCCATTGGATACTTTTGACTTTTGGTCGTATGAGTGATTTTTTTGTGTTGGAAAATGCAGCCTTTTGTATAACCAAATTGAAGTTTTCTGCTACCTCCTCTAGTTGGTCTGTTGTTTTCAGATTTACCTTTAGGTTTAGATTCTTTCCTGGAAATCATATCGCGTGAGTAGAATCGCTGAATGGTCGGAATTTACGTCAAGTATACTTTCGGTATCTATGAAATTTGCTGATAATTTCTTTGAGATGAAGAAGTCCAGAAGGTCCTATATTTTATTTGGATCTGTTGGTCAATATGTTGACTCATCGGTTGAGCGGAAGCTACATTCCATTTCCTTGATTGTCTGTCTCAGTTCTCTTCCTTTTGTGGTAGTCAGTCGTGAGTTCCAGTCTATGTGTTTGGAGTTAAAATCTCCTCCGATTATAAATCTGTTGCCTGGATGGATCAGAAGAGTTATGTAGTTCTCTTTTTTTTGTTTATATTTGGGAGGGCAATAAGTTGCTCCAACAGTCAACCTTTGATTATTAGTTATTATAGTCACCAAAGCCTTTCTACTTTTTGTAGATGATATTCCTTATAATGTTTGATATTTTCTTTCCATAATACTGCCTCCTTTACATTGGTTGTCAGGGTTACTTGATATGTTTTATATCCGCGTATTATGTAATTAGTTTTATTTGTCATGTGGGTTTCTGAAACCAGACACACGTCGACCTTATGCGTATTAAGAATTAGTTCAAGTTCAAGTATTTAGATTAAGGCTTTGAAGAAGAGGAAGACCTAGAATTCGTCTACTTGTTGCTTTTAAATTAACCTTTTTATCAATCTGGTAGTTATTGTTGAGAAAGTTGTTTTGCCAAAGACAGTACACGCAATTATTCCCCACAGCTAGAAATCATTCTTTTGGCTATTTAGTATCAAATAGGTGTTGACTTTTGGCTCTTTGTTAGTTTGATTTTGCCCCTTAAGTAGGAAAATCGTTCACAGTTTTGAATTGGCCATGGATTTTGATCTTGTAGAACTTTATCAAATCTTTTAGAACGTTAAATGGTTTAAGTAAAACTGAAATCAAAACCCTTTTGCTCAGATGATATCAAGAAATATCTAAAGAAAATTTGAATTTGATTGATATATTTTGCCTCTCCCAAAGATGTGATAATACTACCATGCTGAGCTATCCCAGTCTAGCTGCCATTCTATCTAAATTACTGTTTATTTCTTTCCTAAAACTGTTTCCATTCTGTCTATCTTACCAAATGTCTTTTTATTGCCAAATAAAATGGACGTAGGCCCGTGACAACTAGTAGAACTTTGGTGGAAGTAGTTCTGAAAACTGACACTTTCATGTGACCTCATATACATAAGTCTGTGCGCCCAAAAAGTTTTACTTTTCAACAGGACTATGGTTAGGTAAACTGTCACTCAGGCTAAGACTTGCGATGTTATGGCCTCTTTTCCGCAGATGGTATTTATGTGACTACAGAAGTTGAGCTTCTGGTGAAGCTGAAGCCCAAAGTATTGAGTTGTCTCTGTCTTTTACTTTACCTCTACGTTTCAGCAGGTTTATAGATATAGCATTTTATTGCATGGACTTGTCAGTCCCGTCACGTCCAAAAAAATAAATAATGTAACTAAGAGTAACAACTTCAGTACATGAAAGTATTATATTACTCAAATGAAAGTCATCCATAAATCAGTACATTCCTATGAAACCCATAAGAAGGGTTTACAAGTTATGGTGGGTAGGCAATCAACACGGTTACATAAAAAATTTGAGGTCTATCAAGAGAAAAACGAAGTAGCTGAAGAAAGATTTAAATCTTATGAACTTGGAAACGATTTGTTCTGTTATTAACTGAGAGCTATTGGGAGCAAAACTAAAACATATATTTCGACAACTATTTTACTTCAGTGAATCTGCTGGAAAAGCTGAAAACTGAAGGAACATTAAGATGCGAAACAGCCAGAAACAAAAAACGCGAACTTCCAAAAGATCTCTCAAATGATAAGGATATAAAAAAGGTGACATGGATTATAGTCTCCAGCATGAACATAACATTTTCCAAATAGTTTGACAAGTCGGTTCATCTGTTGTCAAATTTCCATGGCGTCAAAGAGATCGCCGTTAAAAGGTATCGAAAGGAAGGGACGTACAGGGATGTCAACCGTTCTCAAATTATTCCTGAGTTCAACAGTTACATGGGTGGTGATAATCGGGCTGATAAATTGCGTCAGGCGCACTGACAGGCGCTCAAAGAAATAATTTTATTAAACTCCCTTAAGTATTTAACCAAATTTAATAAATTTTCAATCCTGATGGTACTTACAAGTCTCAACTCCCAAAACTCACTAGTTGGAGGTGGCAAAAATTAGAAAAGAGTCTATTTAAGCTAATAAAGGCCAAAATAAGCCAAAAACATTACAATTTTTCCAAATTTAAAGCTTTTTGATAAACTGGAAGAATAGGTCCGTGTGAACGGACGGTAAACTAAACGATCCCAACAGTTCTATAAAATATTCTAAAATACCCGAATAAAATTGACAAAAATAAGTGTAATGAAAGTGCAATAGACCAATATCAACAATAAGGTAAGAAATCAGACTTACCTAGCAACTGAATTATACAACACAAAAGAACAGCTGATACGTGAAGGATAAGAGGCCAAGGTCTTCGAGCCGTCGTGGCGGACAGGCACTGTTTGCACAGCCACCAACAAGGCAGGACTGTACTAAAAATATTTAAATTGGAGCAAACTCTAAAGAAAATACTAATTAAGTTCGACGAAATAGACGAAAAAAAATACGAGAATAAAAATAAAAATAGATAACCTGCAGATAGAGTTAAATCAGGCTAGACAAGAAAATATAAAAATAAAGCAATTAATAACTAACCTGGAGAGCAGGATCGAGATGATGGAAAAGGACATTAGAAAAAAAATAACAATACATGGATTAGAAGAAACCGAAGAAGAAAATTACGGATCTCTACCAGAAAAATCACAAAAAGTCCTAAACCAAATCGAGGTACAAACAGAAATAAAGAATAATGTCCAGCAAATAAGAAAACAATAAACATAAATAGAGGCCAATACTAGTAAAAATAAAAAACTGGAACAAGAAGATAGAAATCGTGACAGCAACAAAGAAACTAAAAGGGAGTGGAATATTCATAAATAACGATTACCCTAAACAAATCCAGGAAGAATGAAAACAGTTGATCCAACATATGATAAAAGCCAGAAAAGCAGGACATAAGGCCATCCTGATCTGCAACGAATTAAATACAGACGGAAGTACACAAACAGCGGCAGAACTTTGAAATGAAACAACAGAACAGGAAGACCAACCCAATAGAATAGATAAGATCAAGGAAGGAGAAAGAACAGCAAGTGGAAGATTACCAACTAAAGAGGACAGACGCAGAGAAAGCCTAGCAAAAATAACAAAGATCTCATTTAACACAGGAGGGTCAAAAATAGGGCGAGCATAAAAATGGAAAACCGAAAAATAACTAAGTTGACGGACGTGGCAATGGATAGAGAAAATGAAATGAATAACAACAAAATAAAATGCAAAGGTATGAGAATTGAAACATGGAATATAATCTCACTAAAAGGAAAGGAATACGAATTAGTACAGGAAATGAAAGAGGAAGACCATGAACTACAGGTACTGGGATTTAGCAAAACAAAGAAAACAGCACGGTATTGGAAAAACGGAAAATAAGACAGCAAACAAAGCTACATGTATACAAGGCTATCATCATTCCAAGACCTTTATATGCATCAGAAACATGGGTGTTGAATAAAAAATTTGAAAGTATGATAAATGCAGCTAAAATGAAGCACCTAAGAAAAATATCAGGAAAACCAAAGCTGTATAGACAGAGAAGTGAGAACATTAGAAGACAACTAAAGCAAGCACTTATAGAAGGAAAAGTAGAAAAGAAGAAACTGAGATGGTACGGACATATAGTCAGAATGGACAAAAATAGGCTGCGAAGAGAGTGATAGAAGCAAAGAGCTACAGAAAGAGAAGAAAAGGTCGACCAAGACAAGGGTAGCTAAAGCAAATTGAGGAAATTGGAAGAAAGAAAGAGAAAACAATGCAACAGACGAAGCAGATGGCAAAGGACCGGAAGGTATGGAAGAGATGGGTGAACGATACATGAACAACAATCAACTCTCCAACGCCCTGTTAGGCCTAAGGAGAACACCGAGAAGAAGAAGACAATAAACTAGAACACAAATGGTTCAGATAGCATCCTTTTGTAGATTTTCTTTCATTATTGTACACCACGGGGAGCATTTAGTGATTTATCTGTCTAAGTAGGAAAGAAACTAGTTAACAATTTATTTTAAATTTGTGACAGTTTCGATACTTCATCCACTTTTCTTGTCTTAGGAAAAACTCATTTGATTGATCTTGAAAGTTGAACCTCCATGATTTGTTCAAATCTTGCTGTCCACAAAGAGAGTTCTTCAAAACACAAACCGGAAAATAGTCTGGGTGTAGATGGTTCACTTACTGGATAGAAGCAATCGTTGTGGTAGCATAGCTCTCTCCAGTTATGATTGTCTTGTGTGGCATAAACTTCAGGAAAAAAAGTTCTTTTTCATTCCAGAATACAGTTTCATAATTCTGTCTGAATACACTCTATTTTGGATTTAGTATCTCTATAATACCCTCAAATCTCATCCTTAGCTACCGAATAATGAAATAAATTGACTTGGTCTTCACAAAGCATTTTTAAGTTTTGTATCGTTAAATGGAGTCAGCATTTTCGAAGCCCATCAAACAAGTTCAACGATCGTGAGTGATTTTTCAAACTGTCTATTTGTGAAGCCTTCATTCTTTTATCGGATAAAATTAAATCTTTGACTTCAGTGCACATTTCTCTAAAAGTCATTCTGTGTGAGGATCACCTTCAGTTGCCTCTCTTAAGTTGCTTTGTTCAAAATTTATCTTTAAGTCCTTCAACTTGCTCTCTTTCTTAGTTGAAAATTTTATGCACGAGTTGCATTGAGACAACAAACAAAATTATTAAACGCTCCACGTAAGTTGTCTTTGCTTGTTGCTTGAGTTTGTTATTATTAGATGTCTAGACCTTTCAGCACCTCATCACGAAAGGTGGGTTTGCAAACTAAACTTTTTAGACATCCTCTTACGTATACCTTTGAGACATTGCAGTTTCTTGTACTTAAATCAAGTTGATCACCAAAGGTTACTGAAAGCGTTAGATATGTCTGCAAGCAATAATACTGAGTTTGCAATAATAGATTGTTCTTCTCAAACTAATGCCATACTGGTTTGGATTAAGCCCATTGTTTCTCCCCTGCCTGTAAGTTTGCAGACTTTTATTCATAGTAGCTTTCCAAACACGTTTAGGAGACAAAGGGATAGCTATGATTTTTGTTTTTACAAGTTTTAGTAATCCTGATTGTTTCCATACAGTTGGTGTTCTGCCTTGATTAAGAAATTCGTTGAATAGAGCTGTCAAAAAAGGCGTTGCTGTTGTAGCTTCTCAAGGCTGCCAATCACCTCCCGTAGGGTTCTCCTTCGTGAATAAGTCCCTTTTCTATCCGAGTTGTAGTTTTCAAGCATTTATAACCTGAAGTTGAAGTAGTAACTGATTTTGATTATGCGACTTAAGATCATCATATAGAAGTACAAAAAAAAGAGCGAGAGGTATATTTCGTGCATTAGTTTCAAGTATCTTTTAATTATGTTTAAGCATTCATATTCCTGCATACCTGGCGGTTTCGCTGCCCTTCTTCCCTTATTATTGTTCTGTGATAGTGCACGCGTCCATGTGCTTACATTAACAGTAAGAGAAAAAAAACGTAGCTCTTTTAGATAAAACGAGAATTAATTTGTGTGTAAATGTAGATTTTCCAAAGGTTTGGTTTCATAATAAAAACGTAAAGTGAGGAAGGTAGAAAACAAACATCAAAGTAAAACATCAACATTTTATAATAACTGATTAAACGCTACATTGAATAGCTAATACCTAATTTATTTACAGAGAATCATTTTCTTTACTTCTTTTCTCTTCACTTTACCAGAAGGTGTAACTGGTATGACATCAACAATTTTAACACCACCTCTTAATCTTTGCCTATCATGTACTCTTTCCTCTACATATTTCTCAATCGTTTCTGGTGTAACGCTTTTAGAACATCCCTCTTTCAATGTAACAATAGCCATTGGATGGTCACCATCAATGTCATGTGGCACCCCAATAACTACAGCAGTTTCAATTGATGGGTGAGTTTTAATTACATTTTCTATTACAGCTGGTAACACGTGCCACGACTGAAATTTCAGCATTTCTTTCATACGATCAACCACATAAAAACATTGATCTTCATCGTAATAAACTATATCGCCACTTCTTAGCCAACCATCGGGATCCCATGCATCAGATGAATCCATGTTGTAATAACCGTTCATTTGGAACTTAGTTTTAATTCTTAGTTCTCCTTCTTGGTACGGCCCCAATAATTCTTCCGTTTCAGGATTAACTACCTAAACATTTTTAGCTTAAATTTCTCGATTCAAATTAAAGTAGGAAAATATTACCTTATACGTCAACCCAGGTACTCCACCACCCGAAGAAGTAGGTTTACTGGGAATTCCCATAATTTCCTTAGAATTATTAGGCTTAAAACAAGTAATAAATCCAGCTACTTCAGTTTGTCCGTAACCTAAAACCACTCTTGTATTAGGGAAAGCTCTCTGTACTTTTAAAACTTGTTCTCTTGACATTGGGCCACCTCCCATGATGACATCTTTTAGACTATCCGATCTAAAGTGTTTAGGTCTGTCTTGAATACACATAGATAAAATCTGACTTGGTGCCACAAACATAAATGTGGGCTAAAAAGTAATAAATGTGAGAAATTCTTATTTTTGAAGATATGACTAGTAACTACCCTAAATTTATGAATTATCTCCCAGGTTATGGTGCAATCAAATTTTGGTAAAACAAGCCTTGTTGTGCCATCAATTAAACTGATACTCCAAAACAAAGCTGATGTAATCCAATAGGGTGAAGCAAATGCCAAAACGACATTATAATCATATCCCACATTCCTTAAAAAGTGAAATAGTGAAAGTCTAAACTGTGATTAAATAAATTGTTACTAACATTCCAATTGCTGTTTGACCTAAATATGCAAAATGACTTATACAGATTCCTTTTGGTAGACCAGAAGTTCCACTGCTGAAGAAAATTATAGCCGTATCATACAAGCTTTTTGGAGGGATTGGTTCAAAATTGTTTTCTTCCTGTTTGGGTTCCAGGAAATTTGAAAACTTAGTATGTTTAGTTGTTTCACCAAAAACAACGATTTCTATATCTGATGGAATTTCTTCGATAGCTTTTTCTATCAATTCTAATGCTTCAGGGGCTACAAATATCATCTTTGGAGTTACTTGTTTTAGGAGATGCATAGTATCAGTTAATGATAAAGTTGGATCTAGCGAAGCTACTTTAGCGCTAAGGAAGAATGTTGCGATGAAAGGTACCATGCTATTTAGATGGTTAAATGTGCAAAGCGTTACGATATCGTTGGAAGTAACTCCCTTGGAGCGCATCGTAATTGCTGTGCGGATGCAACGTTGAAGGAGGGATGAAAATGTATCTTTTTCTCCCGTTAATGCATCTATCTGTAAATATAATCTTAGATAAATAGTCTTTGTTGATTTCTATTTTTGTAAATTCCTTACCTGTGCAATTTTATTTTGATGCTTTCTCATATGTGTGAAGAATGCATGTCCAATTCCTCCTTCATCTGGTACATAATTTATTTCAGGCATTTTTATAATCTTATCTTCACTATTGAGTTCTAAAAAGGAAATATTTTAATGTAATAAGTGCGCTTAATCAGACTATTGCATTTACAGATAACATGCATGTCGTTGTCGATAAGTATGATTTTATTGGAAATTTTGTTAAATTACACAATAATAATTAATTATTAGGGCGTAGACTTTTCTTAAGCAAAAGTAAAGCGAAAGGAGTGTACAGATCTGAACTTTATGGTGTTAGTGAAGCTTTCATAGTCTTAATAATAGAAGTTAAGAAGTTATAAGAACGTATGGACTAGCAACAAGTGGAGTTTTAAGTTTTTTTTATTAAAGTAGACGAAGCAATCATGTTTCTAAATTTCAGGACAAAGAAATTTAAAAAAAATCTCAGTCTTACCTTTAATGGTTTCCATTTTGTGCTTGCTGAAGCAAATATCAAACTGACATTCATAACATCTTTTCGGTTGAGGTAGTTTATTTAGGAATTCCGATAACAACTTTGCATTGTAGGAGTGGGGATTATACTAATTATGCTCTTTAAGCTTAATCACTATCTGTAAATGTTTTAAGTTAAGTTAAGATATTGTCTTATGGTAAAAAGGCAAAAATTAGAGTTTTAGAGTCTGAACTATGAACTGTTAATAGTGAGTATTGGGCGGGATCCTCTTCACATTACACCGCTCTCGCAAGGGAACCAACAATATTTTCTAAGGTTTTTTAATTATTTTTAGAGAATAGTGAGAGAAAGGTTTCTATGATTTTTATTGCCGTCATAAAAAGTTTACTGTGACAGGTTGACGATGTTTTGACCTTTGCAGATAACACCGTTCTCTTAGCGACACACGCCAATCCAGCAAGAGCATCCAATATCCTACA
>VTPC01085308.1:0-16252 GCA_011009095.1 Ignelater luminosus | reverse complement strand
TTTTTTTTGTACTTCTATATGATGATCTTAAGTCGCATAATCAAAATCAGTTACTACTTCAACTTTAGGTTATAAATGCTTGAAAACTACAACTCGGATAGAAAAGGGACTTATTCACGAAGGAGAACCCTACGGAAGGTGATTGGCAGCCTTCAGAAGCTACAACAGCAACGCCTTTGTTGAATGCTCTATTCAACGAATTTCTTAATCAAGGCAGAACACCAACTGTATGGAAACAATCAGAATTACTAAAACTTGTAAAAACAAAAATCATAGCGATCCCTTTGTCTCCTAAACGTGTTTGGAAAGCTACTATGAATAAAAGTCTACAAACTTACAGGCAGGGGAGAAACAATGGGCTTAATGCAAACCAGTATGGCATTAGTTTGAGAAGAACAATAGAGACGCAAACTCAGTATTATTGCTTGCAGACATATCTAACGCTTTCAGTAACCTTTGGTGATCAACTTTATTTAAGTACAAGAAACTGCAATGTCTCAAAAGTATACTTAAGAGGATGTCTAAAACGTTTAGTTTGCAAACTCACCTTTCGTGATGTGGTGCTGAAAGGTCTAGACATCTAATAATAACAAACTCAAGCAACAAGCAAAGACAACTTACGTGGAGTGTTTAATAATTTTGTTTGTTGTCTCAATGCAACTCGTGCATAAAATTTTCCACTAAGAAAGAGAGCAAGTTGAAGGACTTAAAGATAAATTTTGAAGAAAGCAACTTAAGAGAGGCAACTGAAGGCGATCCTCACACAGAATGACTTTTAGAGAAATGTGCACTGAAGTCAAAGATTTAATTTTATCGGATAAAAGAATGAAGGCTTCACAAATAGACAGTTTGAAAAATCACTCACGAGCGTTGAACTTGTTTGATGGGCTTCGAAAATACTGACTCCATTTAACGATACAAAACTTAAAAATGCTTTGTGAAGACCAAGTCAATTTATCTCATTATTCGGTAGCTAGAGATGAGATTTGAGGGTATTATAGAGATACTAAATCCAAAATAGAGTGTATCCAGACAAAATTATGAAACTGCATTCTGGAATGAAAAAAAACTTTTTCTCCTGAAGTTTATGCCACACAAGACAGTCATAACTGGAGAGAGCTATGCTACCACAACGATTGCTTTTATCCAGTAAGTGAACCATCTACACCCAGACTATTTTCCGGTTTGTGTTTTGAAGAACTCTCTTTGTGGACAGCAAGATTTGAACAAATCATGGAGGTTCAACTTTCAAGATCAATCAAATGAGTTTTTCCTAAGACAAGAAAAGTGGATGAAGTGTCGAAACTGTCACACATTTAAAATAAACTGTTAACTAGTTTCTTTCCTACTTAGACAGATAAATCACTAAATGCTCCCCATGGTTTACAATAATGAAAGAAAATCTACAAAAGGATGCTATCTGAACCCTTTGTGTTCTAGTTTATTGTCTTCTTCTTCTCGGTGTTCTCCTTAGGCCTAACAGGGCGTTGGAGAGTTGGTTGTTGTTCATGTATCGTTCACCCATCTCTTCTATACCTTCCGGTCCTTTGCCATCTGCCTCGTCTGTTGCATTGTTTTCCCTTTCTTTCTTCCAATTTCCTCAATTTGCTCTAGCCACCCTTTTCTTGGTCGACTTTTTCTTCTCTTTCCGTAGCTTTTTGCTTCTATCACTCTCTTCGCGGTCTATTTTCGTCCATTCTGACTATATGTCCGTACCATCTCAGTTTCTTCTTTTCTACTTTTCCTTCTATAAGTGCTTGCTTTAGTTGTCTTCTAATGTTCTCACTTCTCTGTCTATACAGCTTTGGTTTGCCTGATATTTTTCTTAGGTGCTTCATTTTAGCTGCATTTATCATACTTTCAAATTTTTTATTCATCACCCATGTTTCTGATGCATATGAAAGTCTTGGAATGATGATAGCCTTGTATACATGTAGCTTTGTTTCCTGTCTTATTTTCCTTTTTTCCAATACCGTGCTGTTTTCTTTGTTTTGCTAAATCCCAGTACTTGTAGTTCATGGTCTTCCTCTTTCATTTCCTGTACTAATTCGTATTCCTTTCCTTTTAGTGAGATTATATTTCATGTTTCAATTCTCATACCTTTGCATTTTATTTTGTTGTTATTCATTTCATTTTCTCTATCCATTGCCACGTCCGTCAACTTAGTTATTTTTCGGTTTTCCATTTTTATGCTCGCCCTTTTTTTGACCCTCCTGTGTTAAATGAGATCTTTGTTATTTTTGCTAGGCTTTCTCTGCGTCTGTCCTCTTTAGTTGGTAATCTTCCACTTGCTGTTCTTTCTCCTTCCTTGATCTTATCTATTCTATTGGGTTGGTCTTCCTGTTCTGTTGTTTCATTTCAAAGTTCTGCCGCTGTTTGTGTACTTCCGTCTGTATTTAATTCGTTGCAGATCAGGATGGCCTTATGTTCTGCTTTTCTGGCTTTTACCATATGTTAGATCAACTGTTTTCATTCTTCCTGGATTTGTTTAGGGTAATCGTTATTTATGAATATTCCACTCCCTTTTAGTTTCTTTGTTGCTGTCATGATTTCTATCTTCTTGTTCCAGTTTTTTATTTTTACTGCTCTCCAGTTATTAATTGCTTTATTTTTATATTTTCTTGTCTAGCCTGATTTAACTCTATCTGCAGGTTATCTATTTTTCTTTTTATTCTCGTATTTTTTTCGCCTATTTCGCCGAGCTTAATTAGTATTTTCTTTAGAGTTTGCTCCAATTTAAATATTTTTAGTGCAGTCCTGCCTTATTTGTGGCTGTGCAAAGAGTGCCTGTCCGCCACGACGGCTCGAAGACCTTGGCCTCTTATCCTTCACGTATCAGCTGTTCTTTTGTGTTGTATAATTCAGTTGCTAGGTAAGTCTGATTTCTTACCTTATTGTTGATATTGGTCTATTGCACTTTCATTACACTTATTTTTGTCAATTTTATTCGGGTATTTTAGAATATTTTATAGAATTGTTGGGATCGTTTAGTTTACCGTCCGTTCACACAGACCTATTCTTCCAGTTTAACAAAAAGCTTTAAATTTGGAAAAATTGTAATGTTTTTGGCTTATTTTGGCCTTTATTAGCTTAAATCGAGTCTTTTCTAATTTTTGCCACCTCCAACTAGTGAGTTTTGGGAGTTGAGACTTGTAAGTACCATCAGGATTCAAAATATAATAAATTTGGTTAAATACTTAAGGGGGTTTAATAAAGTTTCTTAATAATAAAAAAATTTTTATTGTGGTATTTTATGGTATTGTAAAAAACATCTCTTTTTTATTAATACATAAGTATAACTACACAGTAAACTGCATATTTTGAATGAGGACGAAACTCTATAGCTGATGGTGAACATTGTCCAATGCACACCTCTGTTTCTTAGTTTAACATCATTGGGCATACTATACTTGTGTTTTCTGCGTTTTGGTGCTACTACAGGACTATTTATTAAGCTAGACCGAAGACTAGAACGATCTGCCCCAGAGAAACGTTTTTTTGAGGTATTTGCAGTGGAGCAAGAATTCAGCAGTTCCCTACTAACTCCTTGTCTGAAATCTAAAAAGGTGATATTTTCATTTGGGTTAATTTTTCTATAAACCGCGTAACTGTTTGTCAAAGTTATATCGAAAAGTCCAACAAATATTTAATGTATGCTACTATTTCTTTGAGCGCCTGTCAGTGCGCCTGACGCAATTTATCAGCCCGATTATCACCGCCCATGTAACTGTTGAACTCAGGAATGGTTGACATCCCTGTACGTTCCTTCCTTTTGATGCCTTTTAACGGCGATCTCTTTGACGCCATGGAAATTTGACAACAGATGAACCGAACTATTTAAAAAATGTCACCTTTTTTTATATCCTTATCATTTGAGAGATCTTTTGGAAGTTCGCGTTTTTTGTTTCTGGCTGTTTCGCATGCTAATGTTCCTTCAGTTTTCAGCTTTTCTAGCAGATTCACTGAAGTAAAATAGTTGTCAAAATATATGTTTTAGTTTTGCCCCCAATAGCTCTCAATTAATAACAGAACAAATCGTTTCCAAGTTCATAAGATTTAAATCTTTCTTTAGCTACTTCGTCTTTCTCTTGATAGACATCAAATTTTTTTATGTAACCGTGTTGATTGCCTACCCACAATAACTTGTAAACCCTTCTTATGGGTTTCATAGGAATGTACTGATTTATGGATGACTTTCATTTGAGTAATATAATATGTACTGAAGGCTCTCGATCACCATTATTAAACATGTCGAATTCATTATTTAGTGTTTTTACAAATGGTCTGATCTTAAATATTTTATCCTTATTATGAGGAGGAATTATTGAATTATTATTTAGATGAATATAACCAATGCAGTAGCTTTTCGAACCTATTTTTAGTCAAGAAAGCAAGAAGTTTGTTTCTTTCGAAAATTGCGAAAGCTGCATCTTTCGTTTTTCATTTTCTATCTAATTCTTCTTTCCTTTCTTGATACTTCAATTCTTCATTTTAGTGGTATTTTTGGCTGGCTGGCTCAGATTCACCTTCTCCACCTAAAACTTGGTTAGCACTATGTTGCTCATTTTCGAATATTTATGTGTTACTATTGACAGGTGCATCTAATGGCTCATCTTGCAAGATTCTGCATTATTATCTACAATTGAGCTGTAAAACACATATTCTTCATGTGACCTCTCTATGTACTTTAACTGCCTAAAAATTATTATCCAAACGGATCTCCTCCAGTCTTTTTCGCTCTTTCATCAGCCACTAAATGTTTATCATTTAAAAATTGCCTATTTCTCCAACGATTACTAGCCAACAAGTTGTTACTCTTAGTTACTTTATGTATTTTTTTGGACGTGACGGGACTGACAAGTCCGTGCAATAAAATGCTATATCTATAAACCTGCTGAAACGTAGAAGTAAAGTAAAAGACAGAGACAACCCAATACTTTGGGCTTCAGCTTCACCAGAAGCTCAACTTCTGTAGTCACATAAATACCATCTGCGAAAAAGAGACCTCTCCAATGCATAACATCGCAAGTCTTAGCCTGAGTGACAGTCTACCTAACCATAGTCCGGTTGAAAAGTAAAACTTTTTGGGCGCACAGACTTATGTATATGAGGTCACATGAAAGGGTCAGTTTTCAGAATTACTTCCACCAAAGTCCTACTAGTTGTCACGGGCCTACGTCCATTTTATTTGGCAATAAAAAGACATTTGGTAAGATAGACAGAATGGAAACAGTTTTAAGAAAGAAATAAACAGTAATTTAGATAGAATGGCAGCTAGACTGGGATAGCTCAGCATGGTAGTATTACCACATCTTTGGGAGAGGCAAAATATATCAATCAAATTCAAATTTTCTTTAGATATTTCTTGATATCATCTGAGCAAAAGGGTTTTGATTGCAGTTTTACTTAAGCCATTTAACGTTCCAAAAGATTTGATAAAGTTCTACAAGATCAACATCCATGGCCAATTCAAAACTGTGAACAATTTTCCTACTTAAGGGGCAAAAGCAAACTAACAAAGAGCCAAAAGTCAATACCTATTTGATACTAAATAGCCAAAAGAATGATTTCTAGCTGTAGGGAATAATTGCTTGTACTGTCCTTGGCAAAACAACTTTCTCAACAATAACTACCAGATTGATAAAAACGTTAATTTAAGTAGATGAATTCTAGGTCTTCCTCTTCTTCAAAGCCTTAATCTAAATACTTAAACTTGAACTAATTCTGAATACGCATAAGGTCGACGTGTGTCTGGTTTCAGAAACCCACATGACAAATAAAACGCGGATATAAAACATATCAAGTAACCCTGACAACCAATGTAAAAGAGGCAGTATTAGGGAAAGAAAATATCAAACATTATAAGGAATATCATCTACAAAAAGTAGAAAGGCTCTGGTAAGTATAATAACTAATAATCAAAGGTTGACTGTTGGAGCAACTTATTGCCCTCCCAAATATAAACAAAAGAAAGAGAACTACATAACTCTTCTGATCCACCCAGGCAACAGATTTATAATCGGAGGAGATTTTAACTTCACGACTGACTACCACAAAAGGAAGAGAACTGAGACAGACAATCAAGGAAATGGAATGTAGCTTCCGCTCAACCGAAGAGTCAACATATTGACAAACAGATCCAAATAAAATATAGGACCTTCTGGACTTCTTCATCTCAAAGAAATTATCAGCAAATTTCATAGATACCGAAAGTATACTTGACGTAAATTCCGACCATTCAGCAATTCTACTCACGCGATATGATTTCCAGGAAAGAATCTAAACCTAAAGATAAATCTGAAAACAACAGACCAACTAGATGAGGTAGCAGAAAACTTCAATTTGGTTATACAAAAGGCTGCATTTTCCAACACAACCAAAAGTCAAAAATATCCAATGGAAATAAGAAACCTAGTAGCAGAAAAAAGAAAAGTAAGGAGAAGATGGCATCAAACCAGGAACTCTAGAGATAAAACTATCTTAAATAAGAAAGCCCAAGAACTCAAAAGGAAAATACGGAAGATAAAAGAAGAATCAATAAATAAATATCTAAGCAATCTAGCACCGGATGAAGAGACGGAGTGTTCATTGTGGAAAGCTGCAAAAAATAGAAAAGCCTTCTCAGTCTATGTCAGAAAAGATAATGGGTCATGGGTGAAAAGTAACAAACAAAAAGCAGAGCTATTTGCTGAACAGCTTGCTGACACTTTCTAGCTCAATGCAAGGCAAACAAAAATAGTCTTCAAAGAACCACAAGATACTACCTCACTGGAGATTGATTCTGTCACTCCTGCAGAAGTTGCTAATAAAATTAAACATAACTTAAATCCCAAGAAAGCACCAGGGTTTGACCTTATAACAGGCCAAGTCCTGAAACAATTGCCCAGGAAAGGCATAGTTATGCTCACATATTTAATAAACTCAGCTTTTAGACTCAAACATGTACCATCAGCTTGGAAATTGCAGAAGCGATTATGCTGCCAAAGACCGGCAAATTACAAAAAGATTTCCTTACTACCAATAATTTCAAAACTTTTTGAAAAGTTGTTACTAAAAAAGGCTTAAACCAGTAACAGAAAATAATTAACTTATTTCCAATTACCAATTTGGCTTTAGGGAAAAACACTCGACGGTGGATCAAAAATGGACATACTCACACAATTGATGAACCTCGTTCAGGGCGTCCGAAATCTGCGACTACTTCAGAAATCATTGACAGCATCCATAATATGGTGTTAGACAATCGTCGAATAAAAGTTCACTAAATAGTTGAGGCTGTAGGCATCTCGCATGAACGGGTTGCACCAAGAGCTAGGATTAAAAAAACTTTCAGCAAGATGGGTGCCGCGTCTGCTCACTCCAGAACAAAAACGCATTCGTGCTTCAACTTCAGCTGAGTGTTTGCAGTTGTTTAGAAAACATCCAATTGATTTCATTAGGAGATTTCTGACTACGAACGAAGCTTGGATTCATCATTATATCCCAAAAATCAAACAACAGTCAAAACAGTGGATTGACCAGGGAGAATCCGTCCCAAAGAAGTCAAAAACAGTTCAGTCTGTTAGAAAAGTGATGACTTCTGTTTTTTTGGGCAATTAAAGGCGTTTTACGTATTGCCTATCTGGAGAAAAGAAAAACCCTAACATGCCAATATTACTGAACACTTGTAGAATAACCAAATGCCGCATTCGTGAAAAACACCCTTGGAATGTCAAAGAGAAAAACCTTGTTTTACGAAGACAGTGCAAGTGCAATGCTCAACAAAAACAAACCAAGTTGAAGTTCAAAATCGTTCGCCATCTTCCCTGCTCACCCAATTTGGTTCCGTCAGATTTTCATCTGTTTCTCAAATTGAAAAGATTTCTATTTAAAAAGAAATTTAGGTCGAATAAAGAAGTCGTATATGCTTGAAATGGATGGATCTTAGTAAAAGGATTTAATCTATCAGTAGATTTTCCAAGTTTCTCGTTTGAAGCCTCACCGTTACCTTTATCTATATCGTTAACAGAATCAAAGATTGATTATCACGATCACCCGAAGTATTCGCTTAGCTCATACTGATTTCCTCTGAAAGACTCCTCTTATTTCTCATTGTATTGATACAAGTCTTGCTTGACCTATTAAACAACGTTACTGTTCTATCTCTTCAGCTCTTCATCAAAAGGCAGATTCTTCGTGGTTTTCTACGGCTTCACTAGTGCCAAAAAATGTGTTTCGACTGCAGCAAACTCAATAGTGATGATTATAAAAGACTTATCCCCTACCTAGAATCGACTCCATATTAAACAAACCTGTTTAGCTGTCTTCTATTCACTGACTTTGACTACTGTTCCATGCCAAAATCTGCTCTCAAATACATGATCAAGGTCTTTTTCAGTTTATGCGCATGCCATTTGGTTTATCTAAGGGTGTTCAGGCCATGTAACGCCTAATGAACATTGTATTAGGTGCCGAACTTGAACCATTCGTGTTTGCATATCTTGATGATATTATCGCTGCTACGCCTACAGTTGAAAAGTATCTAGAAATACTTAATGAAGTTTGGTCATCAGAGCTGATCAAACGTTTAAAATCCTTAAAGAACAATTACCTCTCGTTCCCGTATTGGCTAGTCCAGATTTACTGACGCCTCTAATTTAGGAATTGGTGCGGTTTTGCTTCTGACTGACGATGGCTTTGAACATTCGATTGCCTATGCAAGCACAGCTTTTTCTAAAACTATAAGATAGTATTCTGTTACAGACAAAATGTATAGAGGTGTTTTTTGGCGTAGAAAATTTTCGCGCTTATGTCGATAGAACTAGGTTCACGGTTATTTCTGACTAAGCCCTTTACGGTGGTCGAGACAACTAAAAGATCCAACTAACAAGTTACCTATGTGGTGTTTTCATCTAGTCAGTTCGACTATATCTTTAAACGTTGGCTGGGTTCTTAAAACATTCCTGCTGGCTATATTTCTAGTACTGCTAGTCTTTTGCAGTCTTCTGAGATAGTCCCAGACGATTGATATAAGAACTTGGTTAAGAAGTTGAATTCTAACCCTGATTTCTACTTAAAGTTTGCTATAAAGGATAGGATTTTTTTATAAACATGTTAAGTCAAAGAAAATAGTGGTGTCTACCGAAAATCGCATATTTATCTAGGGTAGGCTACAAAACTTACTAGCAAGTTTGAAAGGAGATTCCAAGCGGCCGAAATGAGATATTTGAAAAGAGTCGCTAAGAAAACTAAAAGAGATCGCATCTGAAACTCAAGGATCAGGACAGATCTGGGAGTGGATCATATGTTGGATCTCAGCTGAGACGGTTTGGCCATGTCCAGCGCATGGAAGAAGACAGACCACCTAGGCTGATAACATCAGCTGTATCCTAAGAGTGTGTGGTTATACTTGGGGTCAAGCTGCCCAGCTAATTCAGGACAGGTCGGCCTGACAGGCTTTCTGTCAAACCTTTACACTGCCCGGTAGATAAGGGACCAGGACTAAGTAAGTAAGTATGTATATCGTATGGTAGTTAGACGTTTCTGCACTGGTTTTGATTGTGGTAGCTTTTGATTTCATCTTTCTTATTAAAGAGTGATTTCTTTCTTTTTGGCATTTTTTCTACTTTAGATGTAAAACATCAAACACCGACAAGCACGAAAAAGAGAATGATATTAGTTGAATGCCGTAAGACCTATGTCACCACAGCGGTGGAAGTTGTTTTATCTGTTTTACTTTGATAACAGTTCGTACCGATGAGTAAGTTTAACGGAAACTGCAATGTAATTTTGTATATTAAGGTCAAGCAAAGAAAAATTCTTGAAAGCGCAAACCACAAAATGCTTTGTGGTTTGATTCCTACACGTCTTCTATTGTCTGACTTCAATCTATGTATCATTAACAAAATAAAGTCTTGAACAGTAAACTCAGTAAAAATAGAAAAATCAAGCATGCTCTTAAGAACAGATTTTTAACTGAAGCAAGTAACACGATGAAAATGAGCTTGAGTTCTGAAAAAAAATTCCAAAGGCAACCACAGCACCGTTAACATTTGAGACAGCAAATGAAATAGGACAAAGATGCCCTAACCTTCCTATACATAACTTTAATAACTCACTGCAGTTATGATATTTCTAAAGTCTTTTTTTGAAGATACGTAACTTTTTTTACTTGTCAGTGCTTATTAATGCTCAAAATCTTTAGTAATTAAGGATAATTCTAAATTCTCTGCTTTACTTTTATTTCTTTTTTAATTTACTGCGTGAATTTCCAAGCAGCAATTTTTATCTTCATCGAAGTATTGTTTATCATAATTGTATTGCTACCATGAGGTGTTGTCTACTAATTTGTTTCAAAAAGAATAAAGTTTGCCTAATGTACAAGTGAACTACCAAAAAGTCCGTTAAGAGGTATCTAGACGGTTACTATCAATATTCAAACCAAGTCGACAGCAATGATGGTCATGCTATTGGTCAAGTAAAGAGTCTAAAAGTAAAACACGTTTTAACTTGTGGCGAGATGCTAATGTGAACAGAATTACTGAGACGCTCGGTATCAGTCAATAGTCAATACTGTATTCAGGTTAACTTCCTCGCAGTGCATATGTGCAATGGGTAGAAACGATAAGCATTCAAATGAATTTACGTCAGTTGTGACTAATTAGACACTTATAGTGTGATCCTGTCAATCTTAAAATCTCAACAAAACCAAAAACAAAACATGATTAACTGTGCAAATTTAATTGTTTTAGGTCATCACCGTATTAAATCCAGTACAGCTGGTAAGAACCGCCGTATAAAAGACAGAAAGTCTCTGTATCATTCCTTGCTCTTGACATCTTAGATTTTGCTTTGATTTCAGTAAGGATAACTTCTGATACTATTACGACGCGTTTAAATTTTTCTTATCAAATCTTCTGCACTGGGTGAGAGTAAGAGGCTGCTCTTCTGAATTTAGATAAATTTTGGATTTGAAAGCTGTGATGCATTACGGACCTAGAGTTAAAACTGCAGTCATTGATGTAAAACCCTGTCGGTCCACCAGTCATAATCCCGTAGCTCGGAACGGCTTGATAGCTGCTTTCATTGTTTCTGCCCTATAAAACGTCATTCTTATCAGAGACGCTATAATAATGGGCTCCGTAAACAACTAAAAGACAGCTAGCGGTAACATAATAATTTTATACTTTTAGGCGCCTTTCATGGGAGCTACACTTTGGGTATATTAAGAGGACGTTTTAACTACAAAATGTTTTGTTTATTGATGGAAAGCGTCACTGTTATCGATCCTTATCTTGACAGCAACGTATTGTTCCAGACGCAAGAGATCACTATTTTACAACAAGGGCAAACTATGACAGATGCCTATGTCGGCAACACATCCGATGTGTATGTCCAAAACGTGTGCAGTGATCTATCACTTTTACCTTCGTAGAAGAGGGACGACCAGAGAAACTGGGTGCCTCTAACAATAAGACATCTAGTATACAGTTACAGCCGGCTAGAGTACCAAGGACTGACGCCATACACGCCCTCCAACTACAGCTACTGCTTTCCACGCTCTGATGATCAAGGCCACCTTTCCCCACTTTGCAGACGTTGGAAAACTAAAACTTTAACAACTTACATACCACCAACGCTAATTGGAAAACTTCTAGACGGACCGACATCCCAAAATCCAAAACGCAAACCAACTAAACATCTTTAAACAACAATACCAGTATTATAGTGCTCATAACAACGACATTTCAAAAACCACCAACCACCGACGGTCTCCTGTACTTAGGGAACAAAAAAAGCTCTACGTCTCAAAACAAATCAAGCAAAAAGTCTTGCTCAAACACCTTGATGCTTATCTTACTGGTCTAGGGGTTATGCTAGATGAAAAAACCTAATCAAGGAGAGGCCAAGCAGAATCCAATGTAGCATCAAGCACATTTTGAAGTAATCGCTTGCAATTTCTCCAGTTATATCGCATAAAAGAAGTAGTTGTTCCCTAGTTCTCCGACAACAGGATGCAATTAATTGGCCATCAATGAAAAACCGCCTACTGATCTTGGGTGGTTCAGACTTGTATACACTACCAGACAAAACTTAACCAAAAAGTGCAGCAAGGAGTTAAGGAAAGCCATTTGCTTGCAGCTGACTGACCCCTCCTTAAAACTAAGGACAACGAACTGCCAGCTGCTCTCTTCAGCACCTAGCGATTTTACAACGTAGCCACAGAATCATCACCTAGCGGCCTACTGTATGGTCAAAATTTTTTATATTCCGGAGACTGGAATACAAATGCTCATCCTGTACAATACACACACCGCTTCTGGCGGGAAATCAACTCTTCCTCCTAATCCTATCTCAGTAGAGCGTCCGAGACATAGAGATCAGAGGTGCTGATGACATAAACACCTGTCATAGTTTGTTTGTTTTGCAAATTGTGATCGCCTCCACCAGATGTTTACCCTTCTGGACCACGATCTACTCAAGTGCACGTAGCTCAACTGTGTGTGTGTGGGGTGGGGGGTTTAGTCATCATCATCATCATCATCATCACCGTTAGCCCATCATAGTCCATTGTCGAACATAGCCCTCCTCCAGTTGCTCCTACCCGTTTCAGTCTTGAGTTGTTGCTGCCGTCCAGTTTGTTACGATTCTTTTGAGATCGTCGGTCCATCGTGTCGAAGGTCTTTCTCGGTTACACTTGTCTGCCTAGCAGTTTTTTGGTCCATCTATTGTCACTGAATCTCGCCCATCTCTATTTTAGCCTGGCAATACGTTCTATAATATTCTCAACACCCGTTCTTCTACGAATTTCTTTGTTTTTTATTTTATCTCCTAAGCTGATGTTAAGTATTGATCGTTTTATTTTGCGCTGGGTCTGTCTTAGTTTCTCAACGGATGCCTTAGAGAGAGTTAGTCTCTCCTTTATACCTAGCACTGGTTGGACGCTTTCCTTTTTAGATGCATCAGGATATCAGCTCTAAAGACATCACGGAGTTTATCAAATGCTACCTACCTCAATGTTGTTTTTCTCACTAGTTCAGATGTTTGATTATTTCTAGTTATTCTGATCTCGTGTCCCAAATAAGTGTATTTCTCGATATATTCGACTTGCTTGTTGGCAAGATGCACTTGTTTATTGCGGACAAGGTTGGTCATCATTTCTGTCTTTGAATAGTTCATCTTTAAACCGACTTTTTGTGCTCTGTGCTGTAGTTGGTTTAGTACATATTGAGCATTCTTTGATCTCTAATTTTGTGTTTGTTTACTACCTTTAAAAGACAGTAAACAGCTTGTAGACTAAGACTCTGTTAAATCCAGAAAGCCCAGTTGAGGATGATGCTGACCATTCCTTGCCAACCAATTTTTTGTCTTTGCTGAAACGTGTTTTGAATTTAGTTCTCTCTTCCTATTTATCTCAGTGTACATCTTCAGATGTGTAACCTGCACATGATCTCTGAATTAACATTGTTTCAAGACCAGTCAAGGTCGCAAGACCGGTAGAGTAAGGTGTACAATAGTAAAGCACGTTTTAGCTAGTGACGAAATAATAATGGAAACAGAAATTTCAAGATATTACGAGTTTCAAAATATAACGAGTGAATTTTACAAGATAGTATACAAGTTTTACCTAAATTATATAAAATATACTTATGTAGATACAATATAAAGTAAACAAACAAAGTTTTAATTAACAAAAATGAATAATAGCTAATGTGACGTACTCATTCATTTATTAAGAATCATTTTCTTTATTTCTCTTCTTTTTATTTTGCCAGTAGGTGTTGTTGGTATAAAATCAACAATCTTTACACCACCCCTCAATTTTTGTCTATCATGCACTCTTTCCTCAACATATTTTGCAATATCTTGTGGTGTTACTTTCCCACGATGTTCCTCTTTCAGTATAACAACAGCCAATGGATGGTCACCATCAATGTCATGCGGTATCCCAATAACTACAGCAGTTTTAATTGATGGGTGTGTCAAAAGCACGTTTTCTATTACAGCTGGTGGTACATGCCACGACTGGAATTTCAACATTTCTTTCACACGATCAACTACATAAAAACATTTTTCTTCATCGTAATAAACGATGTCACCCGTCTTCAGCCACCCATCAAAATCCCAAGCATCAGATGTGTCACGATTATAATAACCATTCATTTGCAATTTAGTTTTTATTCTTAACTCTCCTTCTTGGTATGGACCTAACGGTTCTTCTGTTTCAAGATGAACCACCTAGAAATTATATTTAGTTTTCTAATTCAAATTGAGATAACGTATACCTTAAGTGTCATTCCAGGCATTCCACCTCCTGATGAAGTAGGTTTATATGGAATTCCATTAATTTCTTTAGGGTTATTAGGCTTGAAACAACTAACGATTCCAACTGTTTCTGATTGACCATAAGCTACGGTCACTCTAGTATTGGTAAGAGCCTTTCTGATTTCTAAAATGTGTTCTTTCATAATAGGAACTCCCGTTATAAAAATATCTTTTAAACTATCCGTTTTAAAGTGTTCTGGTTTATTTTGTAGATGCAAAGCTAACATTTGACTCGGAGCCAATAACATGTATGTGGGCTGAAAACAAAATATTAAATTCAAAAATGATAAAGGATTGTAAGAATAAGACCTTAAACTTGTTAATTGCTTCCCATGCTACAGAAGGATCGAATTTGGGTAACACCAATCTTGTGGTACCACCAAGTAATGTAGCACTCCACAATATAGCTGCTGTTATCCAATAGAGTGAGGCAAATGCTAAGATTGTATTGAAATCTAGTCCTACACGCCTAGAAAAGAAGAAAATGGTAATCATGTTTATAGACTTATTAGCATTACTGACATTATATTTATAGTCTGACTTAAAAATGCATAATGACTTGTGCATATTCCTTTTGGAAGACCAGAAGTTCCACTGCTGAAGAGAATTAAAGCGGTATCTTGCAAACTATTAGGGGTTACTGGTTGAAAATTGTCTTCTTCAGTTTTAGGTTCAAGAAAGTCTGAAAATTTTGTATGTTTTTGTGTTTCTCCAAAAACGACGATTTCTATATCTGAAGAGATTCCTTCTAGTACAGCCTTTTCTATCATTTCTACCGCTTCGGGAATTACAAATATCATCTTTGGAGTTACTTGTTTTAGGAGATGAATTGTATCAGCTAAGGACAAAGTTGGATCTAGCGAAGCTACTTTTGCTCCAATGAAAAATGTAGAAATAAAAGGTACAATGCTATTTAGATGGTTGAAGGTGCAAAGTGTTACAATATCATTTGGGGAAATTCCCTTGGAGCGCATCGTAATTGCTGTGCGGATGCAACGTTGAAGAAGAGATGAAAATGTATCTTCTTCCCCAGTTAATACATCTATCTGTAGAGACATTTCTGCGTTATTAATTTTCATCAATTATGTTGATAGAAAAAATTGTTACGTACCTGTACAATCTTATTTTCATGTTTTTGCATTTGCGTAAAATACATATGTCCAATTCCTCTTTCATCTGGTATATAGTCTAGGTTTGGTGTTCTTATAATTTTATCTTGGTTGTTGAGTTCTAAAACAAAATTAATTTGTTAATAATATATTGTTTAATCAAACAGGATTGTAAACAAACTGAGTAGAGATAAAGCTATAAATGAGTCAATTAACAACTTGAAACGTTTGAAAAACGAAGATTCAGTGGAAAAATCGTTAAAACGGTCAGTGTTAACTGTTTGTGCGGAATCGAACAATTAGTGAAAAATTGTAACAACTTTTACGGGCACTAGAAACAAAATCAACGTTTGAAGATCCATTTGAAATATCGAACCATCGACAAGTCGAGTATTTGGTGAAAATGTCGACAATTAACAATCGTTAGAAAGAAAAAGTAAAACAAAGATCAAGTGAAATATTCGGTGGAAACATTGGCTTGGAGAAACGAAAACTAAGTCAAGCATTCGTTGGAAAAATCGGCTTTAAACACAAGAAGAAGTCGAACATTCAATGGAAATCTCGACTAACAGTCGTTAAATAAAAATTAAAATATCAACCTTCTATTCGCTGGAAAGATTGGAGCTACGTTCATCGTACTCGATTGAAAATTCCTGGCGACAACCTACGGTGAAAGTCCTGGCAGAGAATTTACATTCAGTTTTTTGGTGAGTTTTCTTTAAATTTACACTTGAATATTGTGGAATATTTATTATTTAATTAACAATCAAATAAAACAATTGGTAAATGAAGGAATAATTTGACAATCCGATTCATCTTATTCATCTAAAATATGGATC
>VTPC01085306.1:0-12501 GCA_011009095.1 Ignelater luminosus | reverse complement strand
TTTTTTCATTGTTAGACCAGAAATATAAATAGCAACCCTCGTATTGGGTGCTACTGGAAAGAAATTTGAATGAAAGGTAAATTTTCAAATTTCTAGATATTTCTCCAAGGAAATATGTACAGCCGAGAATTTGTCTACGGCATTTTTACTAATTTTAGTTTAGTGTTTAGACCCCATTTTTGCTATTTTGATATAGAGTATGGACATAATTTGGATTCTGGAAATTACAACGAAGTTGCTACAAGGTATAATGAAGGTTTTTCTACACGGGTGACATTCAAATCATGTTGTGATAAGATGTGTAGATTAGGCTGGGACACACGGCTCGACAAATGCAGACGAATGTTACCAAATGCATTTTTGATTAATGTTTGTGCAAGCTGTGGCCAACGGCGGCATTTTAATCCGGGAAGCGTCTATACGATTTGCGCAGTGTTACTATAATTTATAAAGGGCAAAGCCAACTTCGCTGAACGCAAATATTCGCCTTTTAGTTCGCATTAGGTATCCCGTCCAGACAAACCCAGAATACGCTGACATCAGGCTAGAAGAGAGACCATGTGCTTCAAGAAGTTTACATATTAGGATTTCTGTAGATGGCTTTTGTAAAGACAAAGAAGAAATCCAGAATGTGTAAATAATGTTTTATGGACAGATAAAGCTATTTTTACAGGCAATGATGTTTGCAATTCACATAACGAGCATGCTTTGTAATATTGATAATTACGATAGAGTCTTTTCCTAAAGATTTTCTGCATAATAGAAATACTGCTTGGCTATAATTCTGAGATACATAAAATAACCCTTATTTTCTTTAATTTAATATATTTATGCTACAGTCTGGACTGAATACTAGTCTACTTATTTAATACTTCAATCGTAAAACGCCTTCACATTGTTGCCAATTAAATATTTTTTGTCGTGTAAAGATTGGTGTAATGTAGGAAGTCTGCGTTAGCAGTTTGGGTTCTGCATTAATGCTAGAATAGGGGTGTCCGTAGCTCTATCTGTAATTTGTGATTTTATGCGTAATTTATAAAAGAACTAACATTTTTCAAACATTTCGAACAATTATTTTTAGCTACTAAAACTCATTTTAACAAACAAATAGATTTTGGAACTGACTCTCCTGTAAGCATGTAATCTTAAAGTATTGAATCAAAATTTATAATGTCAGATTAAAAACCAAACAAGTTTGGTAAAGTTTTCCTGTTCTCCACTGATGAAGAAATGATTCTTACATAAGGACAATGTTGTTTGTTATCTGAACGGGTTGAATGGTGTTCATGAAAATATATTGTGTGGGGCTAGCTTCAACATTTTTTCCATTATGACCTTTCTTGGTTTCCTCAGATGTTAATGTAGCACCGTTGTCAATCATATACTCACTCCTTTTAACTGTCGTCAAGAAGCGAGTAACCCACACAGTAAATTTCCTTAATTCAAGTTTGTTCACTTTTGCACCCAATGTTAGCTACGGATTAAGTGATCCATCCACCCAAACACATTAAAGCAACTTTTACACTGTAACCAGATTAAACAGCAGACTAGAATTATGAAATGGGAATGCTAGATGAACCTGATGAAATTGATGTGGAACATACTGGAACAAAGATGAAAACGATAAAGAAGAAAGAAAATAAAAAACTTGATGATAAAGATGACACAGGCAATGAACGACAGAATGAGAATAAAGAAGACCCTAAGAAAGAACGTGAAGAAGATAAACTAATCCAAACCATGATTTAAAAACCATATGGGAAGAAGATGTACTAATATGTTTTTTTGACTTATGAAGAAGCTATTACGCAATCAGACAATTAAAAAAATTTGAAGCTAAAAAAATAAAAACAAGTCGTTAGAAAAGAAAAGGGAATTTTTAGTAATAAGTGGATTTTCCAAATAACGGAAACAATATTAAGCTAGATTGGTTATAACAGGTTTTGAACAAAAATATGGAGAAGATTATTTCAAAATATTTAGTATGTGGTATCATCGAAGAGGAAACTTTTATGTATTTGTCGTAAGAATATAATATTACATACGAGATATATAAATTGGAAGTCTTTGGTATCACCTAAAGCAAGTTTCACTAAACGCTTTTCTAACTTTTTTAAAGAAAATGGATCCAGTTTTAAGAATAACATTGGTTCCATTATATTAGGATTTCATATGAATGATGATATTATTATTGCAAGAACTTTAGTTGAAAGTTGAAGTTTTCTTTACATATTCGAGAATAGATGAATTTGAAATAGTCAGATGTTTGGTATTTCAAGCTTATCTAGAATTAGCTACTGAAAGAAAAAGAACTATGATTACGTTGAGTCAAACCCAATATTCCAAGAAAGTGTTAGAAAAATAAAGAATAAATAAATTTATTGTGGTAAGGTTAGTGAAAGAAGTAATGTTTAATAGTGTTATAACTCTCTACGTAGAAGTCATTCGGAACCTACTTCACATTTCAAATAATACCAGATCAGACTTCAAAAGATGCTGTTAATATAAAAAAAATCTTACGCTTTTGGAAATTACCTTCACGGCAGATACAGAATTCGGATTATGCTGGAGATTTGGAGACATGCAAAACCACAACTAGATATATTTTGTGGAGGAGCAATAGACTGAGCATTCTAGAAAGAATCAATTGTAACGCTGTCAAGTACAGAAGCTGAGTTTATAGCTCCAGAAGAATGTTGAAAAAACTTTGCTATCTTAAACCTTTAATTGAAGAATTATTGATCTCAACAAACATACCATCTCTAATGCACATAAACAATAAGAGTTTATAAAGAATTGTATAATGTGTCAAAAAAGCAAATATATTGTAACGCACCATCCCTAGAATATTCTAGAAAAAGTCCCGAACAGTCTCGAACAAGCTGGTCGAATGTGCCGGAGAAATCTCGAATTATCGAGAACCTTCCGCCGTCGAATGTTCCAGAAGGAACGCGAACTTTCTGAGCTCATCGGGAACCACGCGGAAGCGAATATAAGGCGGCGTTGACCGAGCAGAAGGCAGTTCTACAGTCAATCAGCTAGTAGTTACGAACGAAATAAATGTTAATTAGTGATAAATAAATTCTTCTGTACATAATTAAATAAATAATTTAGTGTAAATAAATTCTGGAAATAAATTGTAATAAACTTAGTAGTTAATTAATATTAAAAATAAATAAACGTTATATCAAAAGAACATTACATTGGTGTCAGGTGTGAAATTTAAAAATTTAAAACAAAAATAATTTGTGAATGCCTACCACAAGATCTGCCTCGGCTAAAATGGATAACGAATTAATTAAGATGTTACAAGAAATTAAGCAAACTATGGGAAATAACCAACTAGAGATGAAACAGGGTATGCAAGGCATGAATTCTAGAATGAATGAGAATCAAGAAAAAATGAATTCCAATATGGAAAATATAAAAAGTCAAATAAATAACGTGCAAAGTGAAATTAAAGAAGAAATGAATTCAAATATGGTAAATATAAAAAGTGAAATTAAAAGTGAAATAAATAACGTGCAAAGTAAAATGAATAAAAAAATAGAAACAATGAAAGAGGAAGTTGATGGATTATTTCAAAAATATGACGAACTACAACAAAAGCTTGCGATGTTTACTATGGGTCAAGTCGTGGAAGAAAGTGTAGACGCTCGTAGCGAAGTACCTGAAGATATACAACTTCCACCTGCGGAACGGATGATCCGCGAACAACCCTTTGCGGATATTGGAAGCAATGGTACGCCGAAAAATCATGTTCACCCTCCAATTTTCGATGGAAAGATTGCCTGGTCCACTTATTTAATGCAGTTTGAAGCGGTTGCTGTTACTAATAAGTGGAGTGAAAAGGAAAAGGCGGTGTCTCTGATAATGGCTTTACGTGGAGATGCCCTGGATGTGATACGTACGGTTTCGTACCATTTGCGAGAAAATTTCAAGGAATTATCATCACTGTTAGATATGCGTTATGGAGATAAACACCTCCAGCAAGTGTACTACGCACAACTGAAAAGTAAAATGCAGAAACCGGGAGAGAGTCCAAGCGGATATAGAGCGTTTAATCACGCTAGCATATCCCGAGGCTCCGCAGATCTTTCTTGAGCAGCTGGCTGTCCAAACCTTTATCGACGCTGTTCGAGACTCTGAAACACAACAGGCTTTGAGACTTGCGCGTCATGTAAAATTGGAAAGTGCTTTGGCGCACGCGCTTGAGTTTGAAGCAGCCAAGAGAACATCCCATGGTCATCTCCGTGAGCGAAGTGCCGAGGCAGAAGATATGAACGAAACGATGAAACGAATGATGAAGCAAATGTTTGAAGAGCAGCGATCGAAGAAAGTAAGACTACAGTGCTGGAGATGCGGTGAACAAGGTCATCTTAGAAGAAATTGCACCAAGAGTGGTGCAGTTAGGAATTACCGAGATCAGGAAAACTAGTATGGGTCGATGCGAAGGGGTGAACGTCGACCTCCTTAAATCATGCCCCGGAGATTACCATCCAAGTGGCTTCGTTACGGTATCAACCAGACAGTTTTTACATCCATGGCAGTATTTTTGAGAAGACATGTTCGTTATTGATCGACACGGGAGCAACAAGGACAATAATCCGTCCTGATATTGTTGAAGACAGAGAGTTACAACCATCAAGAGTTCGGTTGAAAACCGCTACGGATGAGCATACCGATGTTCGTGGGGAACTAATGGTGGAAATAGGAATTGGTTTCAAGAGTTGTACGCATCGGGTGTTGGTAGCGGATATAGCTGACGAAGTTATCCTGGGAATGGATTTGTTGAAAAAGTTTGGGTTTACATTAGATATGAAGAATGGAATCCTTCAAGTAGATAACGAAGAAGTCCCTATGCATCAAAAAGACGACGAGTCGCTTCAAGTAATGCTTGTCGATGACGTTACCCTTCCGGCGCAAAGTGAGAAGGTTGTTATGGCCCGAATGGATGGAAATCTCCGGGCAGGTTGTATGGGTGCCTTAGAACCGAATTATGCCAACAAAGACATTGGAAGGGGTGTTCTGATTGGGAAAGTGTTAATAAATGTGAAAGAACTAACTCCTATTCGATTAATGAATGTTAACAATTTCCCAATGTCATTGAAGAAAAACACCGAAATCGGTTCTTGCGTGCCGGTATCCTCTATAGTACGGTGCATGAAGACAAGTGGAGCTCTTTCGTCTTCCGGAAGCTTAGTAAACGTAGAAGCCATGATCACAGCTTCTTGTAAAAATTTAACTCCAAGCCAAAAGACTAAGGTGCAAGAGTTAATTGGTCGTTACAAAGATGTATTTGCTCCTGATGAAGGTCTGGCAGGTAAAACCAGTGTGGTGACCCATAAGATCAATACGGGAGATGTCCAACCGATACGACAACGTCCAAGAAGGTTACCATGGGCGAAACGAGAAGAAGCAGAAAAGATTATCGGAGATATGGCTAGCCAAGGTGTCATCGACCTTCAAACAGCCATTGGGCATCACCCGTCGTGCTGGTAAAGAAAAAAGATGGTAGTACACGATTTTGTGTCGACTATAGCAGTTAAATAGTGTCACCAAGAAACATAGTTATCCTTTACCCAGAATCGACGACACTTTGGACACTCTGTCTGGTTTCAAGTGGTTTTCCACCCTCGATATGAAGAGTGGGTATTGGCAGGTTGGAATGGAACCACAACATCGAGAGAAGACTGCCTTTACTATTGGTTCTGGTCTGTGGCAGTTTACAGTTATGCCATTTGGTCTGTGTAACGCTCCAGCAACGTTTGAACGATTGATGGAGTTGATCCTGAGAAGTTTGTCTTGGAAGATCTGTTTAGTTTACCTCGACGATATTATTGAGATTGGTCGAACGTTTGAGGAACACGTGAAAAACCTGGAAGATGTGTTTCTGAGATTACGTGGAGCAAATCTGCAGTTGAGTCCGAAGAAGTGCAATCTGTTCCAGAAAGAGGTCAGATATCTTGGTCACTTGGTATCCGAAGATGGAGTAGCAGCTGATCCTGATAAGATTCGTGCGGTCCCAGAATGGCCCCACCTAAAAGATAAACACGAGCTTCGAAGTTTTCTGGGTTTGTGTCCTTACTACCGGCGATTCGTCCGTGGGTTTGCAGATATTCCGAAGCCTTTGACAAGATTGACAGAGGAAGACAGAGATTTTCAATGGGACGCCGACTGTGAACAAGACTTTAACGATCATAAACGAACTTTAGTGACAGCTCCGATCTTACGCTATCCCAGACCAAACGAGCGATTTGTGCTGGACGCGGATGCTAGCAATGTCGGAATAAGCGCCGTCCTATCCCAAGTTCAAGATGGGCAAGAGAAGGTCATCGGCTATTTTAGCAAAGTTCTGTCCAAGCTGGAGCGTAACTACTGTGTGACCCGTAGAGAATTGCTTGCAGTTGTCAAGGCCATCGAGCATTTTCATAAGTACCTCTATGGCCGAAACTTCCTATTGAGAACCGATCATTCTGCACTCCAATGGCTGCTGAAGTTTAAAAATCCTGAAGGTCAAGTAGCAAGATGGCTCGAAAGGCTCCAAGAATATGATTTCGAGACCGAACATTGAGCTGGGCGTAGGGGTTGTAGCGATTGAAGATCAAGGACCCTCGTTCACTGACTTTATGACTTTTCACTCAAATGGTAGGAAAGCTCGTTTTGGTGTTGTTCATGAACAACAAAGAAACCTGTTTGAAGTTCCGGAAGAATACTCTCTAGCTCACTGCGTGGCGAAAGATTTGAAGATGTCCCGAGGTATAGCTGTCGACTTCAAGTTCAAGTTTGGTCGCACGAGAAAAGTATCTTTACAACACCCCGAGGTAGGCAAAACCTGCTATCTACAAGACCAGGGACGATTTCTTTATTATCTGGTCACAAAACCTCGTTCATGTGAGAAGCCGCAGTATGAGGCTTTGTGGAAGGCTCTTCACAACTTGAAGATACAGCTCCAAGCACACGGGGTGAAGAAATTAGCTATGCCGAAAATTGGATGTGGTCTAGATTAGCTGGATTGGCGTACCGTGCGAAATATGTTGGAAGTAATATTTCAGGACGCCGGTGTGGAAGTATTGGTTTGCAGTTATAATCCCGCAACATCCTCCCAGAAGTGTCAGAAAACAGTGGATTGTTTCTTTTTCAAAAACTCGAGGTGTACTAGGGATTCGGCATGCAAGTACCGTCATGATCCAGAAGACATGGCCGGAACAAGCAGCGAAATCCGTGGAACATCATTTTCGGCACTGTCAAATCTCGAACAATCGATACGCTTCCGCCGTCGAATGTTCCAGAAGGAACGCGAACTTTCTGGGCTCATCGGGAACCACGCGGAAGCGAATATAAGGCGGCGTTGACCGAGCAGAAGGCAGTTCTACAGTCAATCAGCTAGTAGTTACAAACGAAATAAAGGTTAATTAGTGATAAATAAATTCTTTTGTACATAATTAAATAAATAATTTAGTGTAAATAAATTCTGGAAATAAATTGTAATAAACTTCGTAGTTAATTAATATTAAAAATAAATAAACGTTATATAAAAAGAACATTACAATATTGACGTAAGGTACAATTTTATTCACGAAAAGCTTGCAGATAGAAATTAGCAAATGTTACAGAATTATTAATTGTATAATATTGCTAAATTAGGAAGAAGATGTCATTTATAAAAAATTATAATTTAGCAGTATTCAAATATTAATAATCAAGTTGCTTAATAAGGAAACTGTTATGTTATAGCTGTTGATTTGTAGTATATTATTACTAAACTATATTAAAAGAAAGCACTTATTAAAACATTTACTAGTTCTGTATTAACACAATATTAAAACAAGAAAACAATATTTTTAAAATATCAATATGTACAACATTTACAAACGTGAAGCTATTTAATGCTAAAGTACCTATAATAACCTTGTTTCAAGTTTTATACTTTAATTTTGCGATTTCAGAAAAATTTAATGTGCAGCTCGATACAAAAGTAGTTAATATTACTCACGTGGTTGCTTGCCATACTTTTGTAATAAAAATTTCAACTTTAGTGCTTTGATGCACAAATAACTACTACTTCATTTTGAATTATCTTAACTACATTATCCAATAATAATTAATAACACTATTTATATTGTAACTAAAGAAGATTTCTGAAACTTCATGGGTAAGCCAATAGTAGAAGCAAGTAGTATCCCAGTTTTCTCAAAAGTTATGGGTACGGGGGTTTCTGAACATCTGACTACTTCAAATTCCGATAGCAGATAACACAATCCTAGTTTACTAATCATCAATCCAAGACGTTCTCCTATAACAAAAAACAAACAGTTTTATGTGAATTTTATTAGAGTACACTAGAAACTTGATAAGGAATAATATATTCTCACCAATACAAGCTCTAGGCCCTTCGCCAAACGGTATGTAAGTGTAGCCGGGTAGATGGTTTTTGTTTTCATCGGAAAACCGTTCTGGATCATATTTGTCAGGATCAGGAAAATATTCCGGGTCATAATGTAATCCGAACATGGGAATATAAACAGGAGTTCCCTTTTCAATTACTAAATCACTACCGGGAACCTTATAATCCTGTATACAAAGCCGATCCAAGAATGGAAGAACTGGATATTTCCGGAGAGTTTCTAAAATCGACAAAACATGAGATAAAGTATATGCATGTTTGTTGTTTATTGTTAAATCATACTAAATTATTTGGCATAAATTAATTTTCGAGCTTAGGCTCTCAAGTACGAAACCTTAAGTACACCATTGAACATAAAGATACATACCACACACTGCCATATTTAAATATTTCATTTCTTGTATTCCTTCATATGTTATTTCACCATATTTAATAAGGATATCTTTAATTTCAGAACGTATCCTATCTTGAATATCCCGTTGAAGGCATAGTTCATACAAAGTAAATGATATAGTAGTGCTCACAGTCTCAAAACCAGCTATAAAAAATTGACCAGCTTGTGCGACAATTCTGTCTCCTTCTATAATTTAGCCAGACTTTTCTATTCATTTTATAAACTAAAATAAAGAAACTTACCGAACTTATAATCATCGTGAGAACTACTTTTACTTTTTAGTTGCATCATAATATCGATAACATCGTTTCTTTTAAAACGTGTTTTTTCTCGATGTTCTAAAGTAGAATGTATCATCTCTCTCATAAACTTCGTAACACTGGGATCAATGAAAGGCAGCCTAAACAGCTTAACAAAACCATGTGCAAAAAAGTAAGAAACCTGACGAATGCCATTCAAAAGATCAAAACTAAAAATTTTTCTTCCAATCACTCTAAATTCTGCATCTTCATTTTTAAAACAATTAGATTTAAGTCCAAAAGCGCAGGTTGCTATTACCTCTGTAGCATATTTGGCACATAGTTCTTTTGCCTCAATATAGTTGCTGTTTTGGTTTTTAGTTACGTAAGAATTCATTTCTTTAGCAGCTTCACTTATTAGAGAAAACATATTTTTGATTTTACCAGTACTGAAAGCCTGACTAATTCTTGTTCTCAAAAATCTCCATTCTGGATTTGTCGCAAAGAATAAAACTTTGGATGCTAAAGAGTCAAATTTTTCATCTGAAACCGCTGTGCGATCCGGAAAGTAATTAAAGTCTTTTACCATAACATGCTTAATTATCGCCGGACTCCTGAGAATTAAGTAAGGCTTATTAAACACATAAATTCCAAAATATGGAGTCTTAAAGGAGCTGTAGAAATTAGCCAAGAAATTTCCTATTGCTGCACGTAATGTAAGTAGATCAAGAACATTTCCAATAAAGGGAAGTGGTTTAGGATAAGGTACTCCTCTCTTCTCCCAGTAGTCGAAATTTCTTATGGAAAATTTGTATAAGAGGTATAGTACAATTAATACAAGAAGTAAATTAAGCATCATCTAAAATATAAACATTCTGTATTGAATAACTTATAACGCAATAAATATGAAGTCTTACCTTATGAAGCAGCTACGTTTTGGACTTGAGTTTACTGTTACACTGATAGTAAATTTACAACTATTATTGTTGGTTGTTAGCTTTTCCCCTTTAAATATAAACTGACGTTTCCTAAAGTGCAATTTTTATCTAAAGTAAGGGCCATGATTAAACAGATTTGTCAAATAAAGATATAGAAGTCGTTAAGATTATCTACCCCAAATTAGTCTTATGGAATATTTTTATTAAATCGTCACTAATAACCCTTTTCGCGGTATTGTGTTGAAAGTGTTCTTAAAATATATTTAGCAGTTTTGAAAATTCTTAAAATTAAGCTTCTATAATGCTTGCTAAACCAAATATGACTTGCATTTAAACAAATTAAGTTCCCTTGCCAACTCGTAAATTATAGGTAATGATGGAATTTTAAACATGTCATTGTATTTATTTTAACACACAAAAAAGCAGAACTTTCAAAAACATGGCAAATTTCGGTTTCACCAATGAATTTGCTTTGAGGAATTATTATGATACAAACTCTATCATTCTGTTTTAAATAATAACCAAAACATGTATCTCATGAATATATCAAAGATGGGGCGCACTGTATATGAACGTACCTTTCAAATTTTTAAGAGGATTTACGAATACGCATAATGTTTATATAGGATAATTAGAGTTTAGAATGGGCTTTAGTAAATTAACATATTTCATAAAGTGGTACTACTTTTTCAACATTTTGTTCAGAATTTATTTAGTTACTTTTTTTTATTTATTTAACTATCTGGAAAGCCGAGACCACCACCAAATGGTTTTTTTAAGGAGTTCACTGGAAAATTTCAGTAACTTGATTGTGTTAGAAACATTTTTATCAATTTTTCTAAACTGTAACATAGGTCTCTTTTATTTATCTTTTTTATTCCAAAGAAATAGCTAAGTGTTAGGAGGAGCAAAAATTTGATCATAAAATATTAAAATAAAGTGAAAACGTAATGTTTCATGTATTTGTAGGTATTAATCGCCATTTTGTACTAGTTGAATGCTTGTAATGTACGGCAGCACCTTATCTTCACGGATCTCGAAATTTTATCGCTACCTCCACTGCTTGTGTAATATTTGACATCAGTAGAACATCAATTTGTAAGTAGCACATGATCATTACATTACTTACTTTTTATTAAATCATGACTTTTGTTACATTTTAGTTTCGTCATTGTGAACGAGATAAAAGCACACTATTACAGTATCAATATTTTATCTTATTTATATGTTACATCATTGCGTCTTTGTTAGAGCAACCAAACAGATGAGCAGGTTTAAGCATTATCAAGTCTACTTATTCGTGCATTACAGTTGTTTATTAACAAACAATAAATAATTGTTATCTATGTAAGTATAAACACTTTAGACAAAACAAGCAAACATTAGTCAATTTCGTAATATATAACTAACTGTTTTGCAGAAACTTTCAACAACTCTTTGCTATGATCTTTGACTTGTAAACAGACAAATAAGAAGTAACTTCGAAAGTAAATTAATTTCAATTCAAGTTTATTTTCTATTAGTTCTAAGGTTAACAATTGCTCAACCTTCTACAATAACACGAATAAATTCGTTTAGTTTTAAAAAATTTGTTTATTGATAATAAGTGAAAAGTATACCTTCAGAAATCATTAACCATCCTCCTTGCAATCTTATAATTTAAAACATGAATAGCAACATTTTATCTTTATTTCACCACTCATTTAGAGTAATCATCAGAGTGGTTATCATGTAAAGCTTTGAGGACTTAAAAGTGTTGTATGCTTAGGAAAAAAATCTACAAAAGGAGACACGTTTATTATTCATTGCTCTAGAATATAAATATTTGGCGTTTTATTAGTAATCACAATCACTTATCACATACAATGGAACATCATTAATGACTATTATTAATTTACTCAAACGTTGAAGAGATATAGTTGCACAGATTCTTGATACCGACACCGTGAGCGAATAATGCGATATATGCCTGTATAAAAGTGATAACACATAGTTCTACCATTGAATAAAGGATTTGTGAAAGAGGCGCAAACCCTATACAAAACAGTGTTCCAATATTGCTATCTCAGTCTGCTTAGTTCCCTGCACCCCACCATCCAGAAACTATTAGTTGCATAGTGCTGCCACAACAAATTCACCACTTGACGTTTGAAATAACTGGTTTATTGTCACAAAACAACCCGTTTTCCAGATGTTTACCCACAAAAATACAATTCAAAGTAATTGCAGCGAGGATTTTAAGAAAGTACTTTTGGCTAGGTTACCTATGAAAATATTAAATAGTTTCATTTGCGTAAATACCAAGTTTTATTGAAACAATATTAACAATTAAATTACAAAGTGCTACATTAAAAATTACAAATTTTAATTTAAAAAAAACTGAAGCTGTACATTCTTCAGCTACAAATATTTGAGAGACTAAAATAATATAGAGAAACAATCTTCGAAATTCGAAAAATAAATGATTTTTTCTAGATGAATGTAGAAAAAAAAGTTACACGTACACTTGTATTTACAAACAAT
>VTPC01085304.1:0-14688 GCA_011009095.1 Ignelater luminosus | reverse complement strand
CTTGCCGGTATTTTATGACACTTGCACTAGTTATAATTATTATTATTATTGGCGTTGTTGCAGTGGTGATTATTTTGTGTGTATTACATCATACACTGCATTATTTAAATTAGCCGACACTAGTATGTCTATCCATCCGGCTCGAAGGACCAAAAAGTTATTATGTTAATTATTTTATGTAGTGTGCAGGTAAAATTGGATGGACTGTATTAATTAAATTAAACTTTAAAACTTTTCAATACATTTATTTTGATATGAAAAGAATTACAACACTACATAATGAGAGCTGGAACACAACTACTATTTTATTACGTCTTCTAATTAAAAAAAATTATGTTAATGTTTTTAACAAACAATAGAACTAGACCGAATTGGCTTTTTGTGTGTGTTTCAACAAAAAATGGAAAAAACGTTTATAAACAAACTTCAAATTTTAAATCTTCTCTATATAAATTCGAAAACGATCAAACCATCATCGCCCACATTTGCATTTTGTATCTGTGTATCACTTAGCAACACAATATCAAAACCATAATACAAAATCAAACAAATCCAGACCAAAAACAAAACTTAAATATAACAATGTATATTTTCACAATTATTAAAGTAAACACTGTAGGTGTATCGTAACGTTGACCGCAGCCTCGTTAGGGGAAAAGAAAGAGTAAATAAATGGAATAAAAACAGGGAGCCGAAACCAAAAGCAAATGAAACTCGACAAAGGCCAAACTAAATTAACAAATGCGTTAGGAAACGTGAGTAAATGAATGATTACAGGGGTTTGCTTTAATGATTTTTTGCCCTCAACTTCCAATTTGTTCTCGAATTTATACGACGGCGACAAGTCCACATTTTAACAGCCCCTTAATAGAGATATCAACCAACTGATTTAGACGAGCTCATAACTAAACAATCTTATTTTTTATGTTGGTATAAGAGCGATTAAACGTACCGGAGATGTTTAAAAAGTATCCTCTAACTTATGTCTGTTGTATAAATCAGTGCAAGACTAATTAGTGTACGTAGTGGTGTCATAAAACGTAAATCATGTTTGCAAACGTGTACGTATTACAAGTACCACTAGCAGGAGCTTGTTACACTACAAAACGCACGCAATAATAAACAATGGTTAATTACAATTTCAAATATTAGCTCATTAGCGTGGGTATGTATCTCTTCTCTGTTTGAGAGCACGACTATGTGGGGAACACACGTGACAGAAAAGCACGCGGTGACAAAGAAAATGCAGGTGTAAGATCGATAAACTGGGAAGTGGAGACAGGAGGAACACATTGCGCCTCCTGACGGATGCATTTAGAATTAATGTCACTGCAGTGCTAAATTAGGCTGGTGTACACCAGACGAATGCATTTTTGTTAGCCTGGCCTTTTTCTTTTTCTCGTTGTTGTTTAAAGTTAGTTGTCAGTTTGGGTTTTTCGTTTAAATGTCTTGCATTAAGTAAATATTGCAGATGTTTTCATTTTATCATAAGAATAAACGTCTGGGTGATTCGAGATGTCTGTCTAGACTAGTGCTTGTTATAAATTAGGGCATGCCATGATGAGACTAAAACAGCTTCTTTATTTATTTAAAATGTCCTTGTAGCTGTTCTTGAGAGATTTCAAATATCCTGCTGTTTATAGAATATAAAAAAATTGTTGACAGTAAGAAGCTTTTTACATTTTTTGTTTAGAGTCTGGGATGTCTAGGTTAAAAAATAAAAACGGTGGCGTTTTTCAAATCAATACGTGTTTCAATAGAATTAAAAAGAGATGACAGCAATACTTAGAACTCATACACCGGATTTCGATGCGTGTTTCTCAACAACCTCAAGTCTTTCCATTGCAATTCCTGAAAATACTCAAAACCTTTTGTTAATTTTTTTCTATTACAGTTCAGGTGCTTTTTGCAACCTTTTTCTCTTGATCCTTCTTTTCCTTATCTACCAATCATGGAAATTTCTCTGACTACTTCCCCTGTATTATTGAATAGACTGTCTACTCTGTAATGACCACTGCTGTTTTGCAAACCATTGTACATACGCTTAAGATTCTATTATGTAGGATTTATGCGGGATGCACTAAGCCAACATATTTCTTCCCTGTGTTAGCTTTCCAAAGTCTCACTTTCATCACAGCCCTTTCTTATGCAAAATGGATGTCTGTTAGCTTTTAAGTAATTGCAAAATTTTAATTTTCATTACTTAAGTTGTAGATGCTTCTCCTTACCGTTACTTAAAAACAAAACATCCACGTTTACGAAAACAGTACTTAAGTTAAACGGAAAGTGAGATAACACTATATTAAAACCGGAATAGAGAAATAACAAGGTATAACATTTTTTAAAAAAAGCAAAGTGCTACAAAAGACCGTATGAAATGTATTGCGAGAGGATTATTTAGTTCAGGAAAAAGGAAACAGATAATAAAAATGTACATCGACGAGTGTACACATTTTAAGCGTCAATAGACTCGGAAGCGACAACCATTTGTTTATTCACTGGATACATTTTTCATTTGAAGTGATTTACGACATTTTATGTGGTTATTTTATATTCGAAGTTGCTTCAATTATTTTTCAACCCCTATACTATAATATAAAGTATGAAATCAAAGGTACGAATATGATAAATTATACTGCATGCACACAGCAGACGCAGACGCCTAGTTTACTTTTGATAGAAATGCTTTTAAAACGTTTGCTTTATATAAATTTTATAAAAATAAAAATAACTCTTTCTAGCTATAAAAAAAATGGTATTCATATCTGCTTTTAGTTTTTTCTTTTCATTTTGAAATTAAAGCTGTGTCGTTTGTCTACTAGCATTATTAATACATCAGAGCACAGTACACAATCTTCCCTTTATAGTAGCCAGACTGTTTAATAGCATTATAATGTTTTATTTCTAGTGAACTTTGTAACTTCTCCATTTCGGGTCATTACTACGTCAACGCTCATAGATTCTAATTTTCTCTCTAACTATACGTTTCTGCGTGCACATATTTTAGCAATTTTTGCTGTTTCTAGTGTTAATCTCTATTTCTCTACACACAATTGAAATTATTCAATAATTTCAGGTATGCTATTTTATTTTACATGACGTGTTGTAAGGTAAGACATTTGATTTATCAAATAGAGTTAAAATTCCTCTTGCTATTTTTGCTGATAAAAAACGTGTCAGCATATTTAAAGTTTTAGAGTTCGCCTGGTACGAAAGCTGTATTCGAAGATTCGACAAAACAATCTCATCTGTCATAGTCTTTAATGCTCTGCCTTGAGCTGATTACTGACTTAAACATAGATACAACAATTTCAGCTCAAAAATCCTCTCACTTTAAAGTCAAATAAAATGGTCAGAAAAGGAAAGTAAAGAGACCAGAGAAAAACTAAGAAAGTGACTAAAATCTTCACTGTCAGTATTCAGATGGCTCTGAAACAAACCGCAAAGATTAAAAAGACTCTTCTTTACCTACATGCTAACACATCGTTCAATAAGTCCCGAGACTAACCCAGAGATGGTGCTAGTAGTACCAAACTAGCCACGTTTCCCTAGAGTGCGAACCTTCACATGAAACGTGTAAAAATTTCACGTCGATTGGACCACAAACAGCAGAGTTATCGAGGTTAGAGTAAAGTCACTTTGTAATTTGTTTGAAAAATGGAACAAAGCGAGTTTCGCGTGTTGATAAAACATTGTTTTGAATGGGTAAAAACACCGTAGAAGCCCAGCAATGGCTTGAGAAACGTTACCCGGACTCCTCTCCATCCAAATCAACGATTTGTCGTTGGTATGCTGAGTGTAAACGTGGTCGTACGGACACAAACGATGCGGAACGTTTGGGTAGGCCATTGGAAGCTGTTACACCGGAAAATGTGAGTGAAGTATTCAAAATCGTAATGAAAAATCGCAAAGTAAAGGTCCGTGAGATTGCAGAAATGACACAAATATCATCTGGAAGCGTATTTACAATCCTTCATGAAAAATTGAGCATGAAAAAGGTTTTTTCCAAGTGGGTGCCGCGATTGCTTTCAATGGAACAAAAACAGCAACGAATCGACGATTCAGAGAGCTGTTTATCGCTATTTACTCGCAATAAAAAGGATTTCCTGCGCCGATACGTGACCATGGATGAAACATGGATACATCATTTCACTCCGGAGTCGAATCGGCAATCATCGGAGTGGCGCATAGCTGGCGAAAGCCGCCCAAAGCGTCCAAAAACGCAGCAATCTGCTGGCAAAATCATGGCGTCTGTTTTTTGGGATACACATGGCGTCATTTTCATTGACTACCTGGAAAAAGGTAAATCGATCAACAGTGATTATTATATTGACTTGTTGGTACGTTTGAAGGAGGAGATCGCAGCAAAACGACCGCACATGAAGAAGAAAAAAATCCTTTTTCAGCAAGACAATGCACCATGCCACAAGTCCATTAAAACAATGGCAAAAATCTACGAGTTGGGCTTTGATTTGCTTCCCCACCCCCCGTATTCGCCAGATTTAGCCCCCAGCGACTACTGGCTCTTTGCTGATCTCAAAAAAATGCTCCAGGGAAAAACATTTGGCTCGAATGAGGAGGTCATTGCCGAAACTGAAGCCTATTTTGAAGCAAAGGATAAATCCTTCTATAAACATGGTATAGAAATGTTGGAAAGGCGTTGGAAAGATTGTATCACTCTAAAAGGAGATTATATTGATGAATAAAAATGATTTTTGAAAAAAAAAATGTTGTTTTCGTTGTTAGTCTCGGGACTTATTGAACGATGTGTTATTCTTCAAGGTGTTCACATAACCCTGAATTTCATCAGCTTGATAATTTTAAACGAAATAGTCAATATTTTGTGTGATCATAGTCCATCGAACCAAGAAACGTGGCAGTTGAAAAATTAATTTTAAAAGCTAACAGAATTGACGCAGTTGACGTTACTACGATACTGATTGAACTTCCTTGTAGAAAAGGTCGTATCTGGTTTAGTTTCCGAGATATTCATTTATGAAATTCAAAACCAATTCTCTTCTGTTCTTTAATCCCTCATTGCTCGATTCTCACAAGCAGTTGAAGAACACAAAATTAAACCCTTATCAAGGACCAACAAGTGAATCAATTTTTGATGGCTTCATCTTTTTTAAAATTAGTTCACCATAAATATCTTATTTCATTTGTCTAGAAGGGCAAAGCCCGACCAGAGATTACCAAAGATTCCGAGCCACCGTAGTGACATAAGACCAATAAGTCAATCGATTTTTCATGGCTTCATCCTTTTAAAAACTAGTTTACTATTAAACATCTCATTTGATTTGTCTAGGAGGGAAAAGCCCGACCAGGGATCACCAAAGAACCTGAGCGGTAGTGACATTTAGCTGTGTTAAGTAGGCTAATGGAACGTGCAAGGACGTGGAACATACGAGGATCTGTAGTGACACTTAACTGTGTTAGGAAAGCTAATGGAGATCGCAGCCTGACTAGGAGCGAGCTACTAAAGGTGGATATGCCAGGGTGTTACCTAAACCGTAGTAACATTTAGCTTTGTTAAGAAGGTTAGTCAATGACGAAGCCCGAACAGGAATCACCCAAGGTTGTAAACTCTGTTAACTAGGTTAGCGAAAGGCGGGGAACAATTAGATGCCGCTCTGCTAAGACGTTTTTTGGAGACCAGAGGTGGCATTTACGATTGCGTAGCTCTAGCGGTAGTGACCATTAGCTCCTTTCAGAACATTAAAGTAGAGCGAAATCCGACGAGGGCCTACTAAAGGTGACCCGTGCGAGAGCATAGCTCAAATCGTAGTGATAGTTTGCTCTGTTAAGAAAGTTAATGGAAGATAAATACAGCTTGTACAGTTACGTAACCTGAGCCGTAGCGACATCTAGCTCTGAAACTTAAGTTAGGGAGAAGTCCAATCAGGGACAATTAACAGCGTATCGGAAGCTGTAGTGACAATTACTTAGGGTTAGATTTGCTCGTACAATTGTGTAGCTCGACCTGTAATAGCATTTAGCTCTGGTTAGAAAATTACTTAAGTCGAAACCCAACCAAGTTCTATCGAAGATGGCCCGTGCTTGGACGTAACCTGAGCCGTAGTTACAATTAGCTCTGATAAGAAGGTTTTTAAAGTAAGAAGGTAGGCTTTATGATTACATAACTCTAGCGGTAGTGACCATTAGCTATGTTCAAAAGGTTAGGGTAGAACGAAGATCGACGACGGCCTACTGAAGGTGACTCGTTATGAGGCGTAGCCCAAACCGTAGTGGCAGTTTGCTATATTAAGAAAGTTATGAGAAACAAAGACAGTTTGTAGAGTTGCGTTGTTTGAGCAGTAGCCGACATCTAGTTCTGAAGCTTAAGGTAGGCAGAAGTGCAACCAAGGGCCATCAAAAGCGTGACAATTAGTTGTGTTAAGAAGGTTAGCGATAGCAGACGTTGCTCAACTGTAATGACATTTAGCTCTGGTTAGAAGATTAAGGTAAGCCGAAACCCGACCAAGGTATATCAAAGATGGTCCGTGCTTAGACGTAGCCCGAGCCGTAGTTACAATTATCTCTGATAAGAAGATTTGTGAAGGACGAAAGTAGCTTTTACGATTGTGTAACTCTAGCGGTAGTAACCATTAGCTCTGTTCAGAAGATTAAGGTAGCGCGAAGTCCGATAAGGGACTACTGAAGGTGACTCGTGTAGTGGTGTAACCTAAGCCGTAGTGACAAGAATCTCTATTAAAACGGATAATGAAAGCCGAAAGTGATCTGTGCGATTGCGTAACATACAGCTCTGTTCAAAAGGTTAAGGTAATAGAAGGGCGTAACCTTAGCCGTAGTGACAGTACAGTTTTGTTAGGAATGTCACTGAAAGACGACGCGGCTCGTACGATTGCATAGCTCGAACCGTAGTAACATTTTTCTTAGCTCAGAAAATTAAAGTAGAGAGGAGATCGATATGTGCGAAGGCGTAACCGTAGCCATAGTGACAATAAGCTCTGTTAAGAAATTTAATGAAGTAGCGTAACTCCAGCCGTAGTTACCCTTAGCTGCGTTCAGAAATAGAGGGAAAACCACCGAGGGCCTTTTGAAAGTGGCTCGGGCGGGGCTGTAGCCCAAGCCCTAGCAAACATTAGCCCCTTGTTAAGAAAGTTAAGGTAGAGGGATGTTCGACGTGGGTCTACTGCAGGTGACTCCTGCGGGGATGTAGCCCAGGCAGTGGTGACGAAAAGCTCTGTTAAGAAGGAAAATAAAGGACGAAAGTTGCCTGTGCGATTGCGTAACATACAGTTTCGTTCAGAACGTTAAGGTAATGCGAAGGGATATGGCTCACTTCTGAAGGTTGAGGGAGGGAAAAGATTGTTCAGGGTCCACCAAAAGCGGAACGAGCGAGAGCGTAACCCGAGCCAAAGCTACAATAAGCTCTGTTAAAAAGGCTACTAAAGAAGAAACGCGGCTCGTACGATTGCATAGCTTGAGCCCTAGTGACAATTCGCTGTGTTCAGAAGGTTAAGGTAGAGCCAAGTCCTATAAGAGTCTACTCAAATGGGTCGTTTGTTGGTGTAACTCGAGCCGTAATGACATTAGCTTTGTTAAGTAAATTAATGGAGAGCAAAGTCCACGCAAAGACTATTGAAGGTAGCCCGTAGAGTAGTGTTATTTTAATGATAGGTTAAGATAGGAGAAGACCGACTATAACCGACACTAAACTCATTTAAGAAGGCTAATGAAGAAGGAAGGCAGCCTGTGGATTCCGTAGCTTAAACCCTAGCGACAATTAGCTCGGTTCAAAAGGTTAAGGTAGAGCGAAAACCGTTGAAGGGCTTCTGAAAGTAGCCTGTGCAAAGGTGTAGCTCTGTTAACTAGGTTAATGTGGTGGGGAGACTGATTAGAGGCCAAAGACCTTAGAGACCGTTAGGTTAAAAAAAGGCAAACACAGCTTGAGCAATAGCGTAACCCGAACCGTAGCGACATTTAGCTCTAATGGTTAAGGTAGTGAGAAGTTCGACCAGGGGTTATCAAATACGTGTTCTAAGCCGTGGTGTCGATTAGCTGTGCTAAGAAAGTTAGTGAACAGCTAAGATGACCCATATGAGTGCGTAGCTCGAGCTGTAATGGCATTTAACTCTGGTGAGAAAGTTAAGGTAGGGAGAAAATCGATCAGGGCTTTAGCCAATGTGGCACGTGTGATTGTGTAGTTCGAACCGTAGTGACCATTAGCTCTGTTTAGAAGAATGAGATAAATTAAACCCATCGAAGGACGAAAGCGGCCGTGCGATTTGTTAGTTTTGCTAAAAAGGTTAATGAAGGACGAAAGCGGCTAGTATGATTGTGTAGCTCGAACCATAATGACATTTAGCTCAGTTTTGTAAGTTAAGGTAGGAGAAAGATCGACCAGGATCTTCCAAAAGCGGCACGTGCGACTACGTAGCTTGATTTGTTATTACAATTAGCTATGTTAAGAACGCTGATAAAGGTAGAAAGAGGGTTCTTTAGGTTTGTTCAGAAGATTAAGGTAGAGCGAAGTCCAATGAGGGCCTCCTAAAGGTGATTAGTGCGAGGGTGTTATCTGAGCCGCAAGGACAGTTAGGTTGTTAAGAAGGCTGATGATATCTAGCTTTGTTAAGGTTAATGGTGAGGAAACCCCGACTATAGGCTACAAAAGGTGGCCCGTAGTGACATTTTGCTTTTGTTGCTGAGGTTAACGAAGTGCTAAGGAGTCACCGCGTAGCCGCAGCTATAGAAACATTTAGCTCTGTGAAGTAGGTTCATGGAGAGTGAAGCGCAAGACTGGGCCACCATAGGTGACTTGTACAAAGGCGAACCTCGAGCCGTAATGACATTTAGTTTTGTCTTAAATGTTAATGGAGGTATGATCTTAAGAAAAGTTTCTTCTTTTAGAACCGTATTCACTAAGATCATTTGTATTGATTTACGATGATTGTCGAGGACGGCCGAACATACAAGTAAAGGGTGCGCAAGAAATGTAACATCAACCCTCGCCCTCTTCTACAGCGACACGTCTTTTACATTTACAATTCACGAGTATTTTCTATCAATTATACAGCCCATTATATTGAAGTACATTTACAATTTGCAATGATTTTTTTTTATTGTCTCTTTGGTTTTTGGAAATAACCCCATTGATACTTATTTTCTCGACTTGGCAACGTTGCTGATATCAAAATTAGGAGCCAGCGAGCAGCGGAGGAAGAACCTAGAGGCTGCCAACTTTAATTCGGCTGCATTAAGTTTTGTTATTACTTCCTTTGCAAGAGAATTCCGGGGGGGGGGCCTTGCGCATCTATGTACCAAGGCAGCTGGAATTGGTGTTTGGCTCTGGTATCTCCAAGGGCTAGTAGACCTGCAAAATCTTCACGGTCCAGAAAAGTCCAATGCTTTTTATGAATCTGAATGACTGGGAAAATTTTAAATTTTAAGAGATTGAAAGCCTGAAGGAATCTAAACATCGACAGAAAGTTGCATATTTGCAGAAACCTTAGACCGGCATGAGAAAAGGCGTGACAAGTATCGAGTAAAACTGCAAAATTACAAATAACTAGACCATAAACTTATTTGAACCTTACAAATCTCCAGCCCTTGGTAGATGAAGATGCATTTATACCTAAGCCATGGAGATCATCTGCACTGGTGAAATTCCTAAAGCGCATAAATTTTCATGCTTAAAGCACTGGAAAAACTGCTAGATGTGCTCATCAGGGGTGGTTGACTGACTTAAAGATCATCATCAGTCAAAAGAGAGCTGCTAAGAGGTCTTCTTGATATAGAAGGAATCTTCGACAATACCTTTTTTATAGCAATTACCACTGTCTAGAGGAAAGGTGGACTTGAGGAAACCAGTTGTAGATAGATTGAGTAGCTGGAGTAGCAGGCATATGTTTGCAAGGGGAAATTCTACCTACTCTACTGTACAACCTGGTTGTCGATAAACAGCTGTGTGGTTTCATAGTCAAGGCTTTTGGTACATAGGTGATCAGACCCTACCTTGGTGTTGTGGCCTAAAACGCTCAAACAAGCACCAGAATCAAATTATCCAGGATTCAAAATCTAGAGCTGTGAGAATGACTACTACAGTAGCAATGGAGATTCTTTTGGATCTTGCTTTGTTAGACCTTGTGAGACAAGAAGACACAGGTTTACAGGTAGAAATGGGTTTACAGCTCGTAATGATTATCTCAGAAACAGGCAGATAGACCATTTACAAGCTGAGAAGCTCATTGTAATGAGCAAAACTCGGCTAAAAACTACAGTAGGGTTACTTACAAGCCATCTGCCTCTGAGGAATTGCCTTTATAATATGAAACTGTATAATGATGATCTAGACTGCAGATTATGCGAAAAAGACGCTGAAACAGTCGAACATGTCTTATATCAGTGTGAGGCTCTGTTTCGTCAAAGATTTTAACTATTTGGTTTTGTTACAATAAAACTTAAGAAACGTTTGATGGTAACTTATATAAAATGTTATCGACACATCTAGAAAAAATGCAAGAAACGTTTTCTACTTGGAAGTATTTATTTCGTTAAGACTGCATGAAGCATCATTTTCCGAACATTCCAACACCGGCGTTGAATACGAATTATTGTCACGCAAATCCTTCTTTCATGACCTAATTTCTAGTAAACTAGAAAAGAGTTTGGCAAAGCAAAATTCAGAAACAAACGACTTTATCTGTGATAAAGCAATAGAATTGTTCTTGAAGACAGAAAATACTTTTGTTGATGTCAAACATAGAAGATTTACTACAAAGCGATTAAGCAAGATTAAGAGAAATAATTTTCTTTTCTACCACAAAAACGGTAAATGATAATTTACTGTCTAAAATATTAAGTTCTAAATCAAACTTGAAAAAAATAATTTTATAATTCTGCAAGTTATTTCGAGGATATTTTTTTAAAAGGAATTCAGAGAGATCCGCAAACAGAATTATAAATTTCACATCTAAGCATAAAAAGGGAATAAGGGATTTAGTTGTTTTTTGATACTTTTAACAAAGATCTTCGTTAAATCCGAAAACAAGGACATTACAATGGGACATTTCCATCTGATACGGAGATATGAAGTGGATATAAATATGCAACGAGGCGCTCGTTACAGATCAAGTGGGGCTATGGAAATGACAGCCTATCTTAGGAAGCGACGACTATTGTTTCGGAAGATCGATTATATCCTATTATTATATTTATAGTTTCTTGACCTTTTTCCTAACCTCAAAATAAATTTAATGTTTCTGGTCTTACCTAACAGAATTGCAAATACGATTTAGCTTGTAACTCAATTTTCTTTTGTTGTACAAGCCGTATTCGTGCGACATTATAAGAATAATGCACGAATAAGATTACGTGTAATCATTATTAGATCTAGCGAAAATAAATAACAAAAAAAAAGGAAAAATATTTCGCAAGGCACCCCACCCAATCCCGTCAGAAAGAACAATAAACGAAACACGAAAGGGGTACAATTGAACACATAAAAAGATACAATGGCAGTTTAATAATTGCCATTGTATCTGAACGTTAAAATGCGATTGAAATGTGAAATGAATGAATCGAACAATAAGTTCAATAGAATCAATATTCATGTCTTCATCGTTTCGCTTATTCATTAGCTTCCTTACTGAGCTTTTACTACAGAATTGAGGCGACACAATGCGCTTATTGCACGTAGAGCAAGCTAAGAAAATGCATTAAAACTCGTCCCCAGCTAAGGAGGAAGAAAAAAGTTAATTACGGAACGTCGGCAAATTTTAATTGCGCAAAATATATTTCAAAGAGGAATTCTAACTGGAGCGTTGATTGGTTATCATTATCAGCTTTATTGAAATGGTTTTAATGATTTCGATTGCTTTGTTGTTATTAGCAATCTGAAAAGTTGTAGATGGATAAAATGGTTGTGCTTATGAGTTTATCGATTGTAAATTGCAGGGATTAATAGGAAATTGAAAACTCTTGAAAACTTACGATTTTCATTGTTTACTAAACTCGTATTTGGATACTCATTAGAGCAATTTATAATGCCGCGATAAGAAATATTAATTAATCTAATTATAGGTAGTACAGTTATGTATATATAGTACGTCAAGGATAGATTCCTTGTAGTTTCTAACCCCCTATCATTCAGGACTGTTATGCAGAGAGTGAAGAGCCATAACCTACTCACAGTAATTCTGTTTGTGCCAAACACGACGGGTGTTGTAAATCAGAAAGGTCGACAAGCGGATCCTGCAATCATAATGTCAGAATCTTGACGAGATGGAACACCAACCTCACTTATAAAGCGGAATATTGGTTCGAAAATTTGGGTACCGTAAAACAGTGGGGCGGCTTTGAATAATTTTACATATAAGATGAGAGTTCCAAACATTTTGTAAGTATTATGGGAGTCTATAAAGTTTGTTATGTAAGACAAAAGAACTTCAAACATTATTTTCTATCAAATAGAAAGAATTTAAAGGAAGAGTCTTCGAAATCTTTATTTTTTATTTGTTCTAGTCGCTCATTTTTGTTTTATGTATTCTATAAATCTGAGCAATTTTGCTTTATAACTGTATTTCTACATTGACATGAGAGAATCGTTTATCTGGTCCAGTCTTGTTTTAAAAAGTTTACTATGTTGACAATCTCGGTTTTATGTATCTTTGGGAAAATCTTGATGACTTCGATACACGTCGTTGAATTCTGTAACGTACAATGAGACTGTTTTTAGTCTTAGCCCAACTAATTCAGCAGTGGCCTTGAGCGTAGGCAAGGAGGTTATGTACACAATAAAGTTGAAGAAATATATAGAAATCAAACCAATAATAAAATTCAAAATGAAGCTGAATTACCACATCAAAAACAATCAGCGAATTGATGTTAGCAACCTCTATCTGTTTAAACGCAATCAGAAGCGAAAAGATGACAGTTCACAACAAGAAAATCATAAAATCCCCAACTGCACAGACAAAAGGGCTACTGAGAATGTTCGTTACATCTATCCTCTTACTTCATTTAAGCAAGAGAACAAAACAGAATCACAAATCACGAAAAGAAGATTTTTCGGTGACCTAGGAAGGCATTAATACGGGAGATACAGTAAAGAATATGCAAAGCTTGCTAACTATCGTAAACTGTCGAAAAAAAATAAAAAAATCACAGCACCCCGACCTGTAAAAGGACATAATAGAACACCATTTATGATTCAACAATCCCAAAACGTGTGGTTTTGCAGAAAACGAGTTACCATAAAAAAATCAATGGCTAACCTACTCAGCCTCCGATGAACTTCCGCAACTGCCAACCAAACTAGCTAACCCAAAGCAACAAAATTTTATAACTGTAGTAACTCGAGCCTACTAATTCAGCTAACAGCTAATCAATAACGGTGACGATGGAATCATTTTCAAAACCTGAAAATTTCCATCTATATCTTTTTTCTACAAGTAAAACCCGTCATCAGACATCAGACCTATACAGAGATCAACCATACTGGGACGTACAAAAGCAAACATTTAAATAATGAACATCCCGCTGGAACAACCGATTCCTCCATACCCGGAAATTAAACCAACATAAGTAAATCTGAGTTACCCTTGAACAAAAAGCGAGAACACGCAGCAAATAACGCTAATCCAGCAAAGTCAAGTCAAATTATCATTCTTCTGCTGCTGCTTCGCAGAGACCACTGTAGACTTTATACCTTTTCGGCTTAGAAGAAAAAGAGGTTTTTGGTTGGTGAACGCTGCTGCTGTACACTGTCAAGGACGGGATAAGATGCTTGATTGCAAACTTTTGCTTAAAACCCCCCGCAATGTGTCCGACCTGGTCGGCCAGGGGGGAGATGTAGAGGTCCGATATGATGGCTCCGTCGTCGGTCCGGTGTCCAGTGTTCTATCGGCTTTACCGTCGCCATTGATGTAAGAGAATCACGCCGAATACTACGCGTGCACAGCAACCCATCATCGCAGGCGCTCCGGTCTAGTCGGTCTCCAGAGTCTTGGTGGTACCTGAAGAGAAAACACAGTTGTAGCAGAAAGGGGAGATGTGGAAAATTAGAGACTTTTGAAAGTTTTTTGAATGCGTGTCCCGAGCATCGGGTGTGGAATTATTTTATCTGGTGGCCAAGGGCCCCTGAGACTAATGAGTATTTTGGACTTGGTTAGTTACTGCACGTGCAGTTAATGCCATTAATGCGATTTTGCGATACTTAGCGACTTATAAAGAGCGAGAGTTACTAACTCGAAAGCTCAGCGAATAGGCGAGCAAGGAAAGTAAAAGTTACTAGAAATAGGAGAAAATTTTTTAGTCTAGCACGTGCCCGTCTCACCCTCTACGCGGTCAGGGGTGGACAGGGCTGCTCCGTGCAATAAGCACCTAGAGTGGCCAAGAGGTGGGAAGGCTTGCCTTCCTCATAAGTCAAGAAGATGAGCGACGAAGACATGGCAACTTCCAGCGCTAGTGAGAGCACCAGAGCAGACGAGGCAATAAGCCTGAATGATTTGCCAGACATCCTAAGAAATATAAAACACCACATTGACAGCAAAGCCTGCAGAGACTCTGCAGAACATAAAAAAACAATACGACAACAAATAGATATAATTCCGGCTGGAATGGCCAAATTGATAGAGCAACTGCTTGTCCTACAAGGTAGAATGCAAGAATCCAAAAAGCTAAACAGCATACATGACAATCTAGACACACTACTTGAAAAAGGCA
>VTPC01085285.1:13490-31344 GCA_011009095.1 Ignelater luminosus | reverse complement strand
TATATTTGCCGACGTTTCTGGTAATTGCAATATTACACGTTCGTATAATGTATTCTTACTGATACTGGTGGACTCTTTTTTCTGTCAAATATCAAAACAATACAAATAGCGTGTAACACAACAAGACAAAGCCCATACCTTGAAGAATCATGCTGTCATCCCCAGCAACATTTTTGTTGGGGGTAAATAAGGTACTAAACATCACATGGAAGTGGTCTAACAAGAGGCGAACTTTGTAAAGTTTGCCATATTCAACAGTACCACGTGCAGACATTATAAATTAATCGTTTGTTTGAAGAATTACAAGCACTTTAGAAAATCTTTTACTTGCAATTCTGCTACTTTAGAAGTTGAGACCCTGTGAACAATATTTTTTCAACTGCGGCAAACTGTTAAATTCCATAATTATCAGTATCCAACAAACGTTTTTAGCTGCTTTTTTGCAAGAGCTAAGGTTTGGCACTATTTCATCCACAAAGTCATAATTGATAAATGTATTTGGTACTACATCCTGAACAATCTTCTTTAACTCTTTCGGTTGTTCGTTAAAGCTATCTCCATTTTCTTCTAGAGATCTTGGTTCATTGGGATCGTACGTCTTTCATCGGAATTGTAATTGTCATTGACATTTGGTGTCAATGTTAAAATAAAATCGAATCGTTTTCTTTTTCTTGACAGTCCCGGCCAAGAAGGTGGTACCAATCTTGAAGATCATGTAGAGAATTTTGAGCTTGAAGTTTTAGCTTCTTGGACAATTTCATCATCTGCGTCGGAATCACCAATAATGTCGAAACTCTCTTCCTGATCATCAGTGATTTCCAACTCCTTATCTAATTCCTCATTGGTACGAAGTCTTTTGCAATAGTAATAATCAAAACATGCTGTAAAAAGTGTCATAAACAAAATCAAAATCGCTTTTATTACGTTCTGAGAACAAGCTATAAAATGTGTAAAATATATAAATAACTCATTCAGAGTCTAACTTTCTTGCTCTCTCTTTATAACCAAAGAATTAGTCCTGTTTTGCCTTTGAGCAATGATGATAATAACAATATACTTAATATAAACATTTTGAAAGTTCAGCGGATTTACTTGCTTAAAATAAAAATTCACTCACTAATCAAGAATATGCAACGAAAACTTTCAAAAAGTGCAAACATAAAAACAGACAAAAGCGGGAAAGAGCACTGGTATAACGATGACACCAAACATGTCCATGTCGCTTTTTATGACCAACTGGTATCGCGAAATTGCTTCTGATTTCAATAAAATGCGAACGATGGCAGCTAAGTGGCAATCTGAATGTTTTTGAGTCACTTTGAAATAATTTTAAGTAAGAGAGCGACGAATATGGACAGCCTTACCAGAGAGCGTTAAAAAGTTAAATTAAGACTAAAAAGGCCATAATAAGGCGATAATTAGCGAGCTATCTTGATGAACAGCTTAGAGTTTATCAACCTCTTCTTCTTATAGCTAAAACTAATACTTTTGTTACTTTTTTTACTTTGCTGTATTCTTTAAGCGATATGTGGGGTTGTCAAGTTCAATAAAAGAATGTAGACTGTACATTAACAAAAATTTATTTTTATTATTTGCTCTACTAAATATTTTCTAAGACTGCCCAAGGCAACAGACCAACAACGAACGAACAACATACATCAAAAACAGGAAGTGTTTCTCGTCGTAACCAGAAGTCCGATCTCATCGCCATCGTCGCCATGGTAATGTTGCGATCACAAACTGACGAGAGAATCGAAACCTCGGTACGAATCTAGAAACTTGCAATAATACAAATTAAATTATGTAACAAGAGTTTTTATTGTGGCCAGAACAACCGTTGATCTTTTAATAATCTTCTCAATAATCATTCAACATAATTACGTAAAACAAGACTAGACTAAATATTTTGATTTTCGAATATTTATTGTGCATTGTAAACAAGTCTGGGATTACAATAAAGTTTGGTTTTTTGTAATACTGATCCCTCAGTTGAAAAAAGCAACGTTTTGAGGTGTATTTATGACTTAGAAATAGGTGCTAAATACGAACACGGGTCGCACTACACCATCCCTTCTTAAAAGAGCTAAAGACGATCAGTACTGCGTATGGTAATCATTAAAAATTGAATTGCCAAAAAATTACGCTACTTACTTGGTAGAATAAAACAATCCTGTATGAGGAACAAATTATCACTCTCATAATTTAATAATATAGAACTTATTTTTTCTTTTGGAATCTCAATATATTTGTAGGTGCTTTCATGGAGAAGAACAACAATATTTACTTCCTTTGCAAAATTCACAGATAAAAGCCAAATTTGTTTAAATAATGGACATTGTATCAAGTTTAAAACAATATCATTCGTGAACAATAAATTTCTGAAGCTACATAAAAGCTCAGTAAAAATTATACTGTGAAGCACTAAGAAATTGAAAATAATAATAATGAATCTTGTTTACTTGTTTCCAAAATAATTTTTTGATGAAACTCCTACGTTTTATTGCGTTAACAACGAGAAAAGTTAAACTTTTCTTCTGTTTGACATAATGTGATAATACCTTGTAAAGCAGTTGCAGCAAACTGGGCACAAAATACAATTTGATATTTAGTTTGAAGAGAATATTAAAACATTTTAAGTTTCCGAAGTAATATTAACTTTCCAGTTTCATTAAGTTCAACTTTAACAATAGCGAAAAGTTTTACATTAAATTTGAAATAAGGTTTAAAGATTTTTTTATCATAATCTCCACTACATTTAACAATTTCAAGGAATCAAAGATGGAAAACCTTTTCCATCAATTTATGCAACTTATTTAGTTTACAGATCGCTTCATTTAGTCACGTGCTCTTGTAATTTGACATATTCCTTTTGCCCGGAGCTCATGAATTTACCTTCAGTTTATTTCATCAAACGATCTTCCACGCCATTTGCCTATGCAGTAAATCTCGTTCTGCCTTTCGCTTTCTGCGATCCTTCCGTTTCACGTTCTCGTCCACGCCTAATAGCGGGAATTAACGGGAAGCCTTAAAGCAAAAGAGTCATTTATTGTGTCCACCGCAAAAAACGGACATTATTTAAAGCAACTCATTTATTTTTTGTTTTCGTGGTATTTGTTACGAATACATTTTTATGGTTTGTTTTTATCCGCTTAAAAATAGTTTTTAGGACAACATAAATTTAATATTCAACCAAACCTACTTTGTTAATTGAAAAAGGTTCCTCGTTAATTTGAGAGATATTTAATACAGCTTTTTATGTTTTAATTAACAGTCGTAATTAAACCTGTTGTAGCTATAGTAGATTTAGCTTTTAAATTAGAATTAGGGATTAAATGTTACATAATTTAAAGTAGGTATCTCTCTGAGATGTTTTTAATGTTACTTTTAGCTTACACTAGAAAACATCTAACATCATTGTAACATTTTTCTTCTGCTTTTTGCAAAAATCATAATGATTCTAAATATTTCAGCTTGGGGTAAAAGCCTTCATGTTTCTTCCAAAATCAATAGAAAAACCTACAACACTTAATTAAATTAAAAAAATCCCCCTAATTTTATATGGTGGGATAGATTAACTATAGCCACATAACGACTTGTATTGACCGACCATCAGGACTATTTAGGAAAGTTAGGGTTCAATATCATTCCACGAATTTGATTTGAAACGCCCTTGAAACTTTGCCAAATTCTATCTAGCGGTTGTTTTCACTACAGTCTCCATTATATTGTTTCATCGAAATTCAGTGGATAGCTACATTCTCTCGTGCTTGCTCTAAACATTTTTTTTTATTTGTTCTAGAACAGTTTAGATATTATTGTATAGTATTGTTTCAGGTAAAATAAGCATATTTCATTTTGTAAATTTTAGTTTCATTGTTTAAGTTGTTATATTTCTGAAATTAAATAATTTTCGTGGGTTCATCATTCATTTTTAAAATATTTTGTTACAATCGAACAAACTTTTTGCACTGCAGAAAAATTGTAACACGTCGGCATTTGTAATAACATAACGCATCATAAATAATTGTTTATTAGAGTATACAGTACGTCCAAATCAAACTTAGTTCTTATCTAAACAGGTTGTAAATAAAAATCCAGTTTAGCATTTTAACATAGAAGAAGAAATATTTGAAATTAGTTAAGCAAATAGAGCACTGTCATCTTTGATTTTTTATTTTAGCGAGAGAAGGATAAAATGTCCATATGTGGGTTAAGTATGTCTTTTCTACAATAAATAAATGCAATCAATACGTGTGTCATAAATATCTTATAAAAATGATTAAATTTAATATAATAAAATCAGAAACCATGAAAATGGAAAGCAGAAAAGAATGTAAGAAAACAACTGACCATAATTATCCGTGATTTTGCAGTAAGTTAAAACAAAAAGAAAATAGAAAATTCTACCCTAATATAGTATCAGATAGAACAACAACAAAAATTACACATCCTATATGAATTCAAGCAAAAGATAAAGAAGATAATGTTAGGAGAATTGTTAAAATCGACAGTGGATTTGAAGAAGATTAATGTAAAAATGTTTGGTTTAAAAACCTAAAAATTTTATGTACTTACTAAAAAACTAGGAAGAAAAGGAGTCTCAAAGTCAAATCCAAGAATATTATTGTTAAATATAGATAAAGAATTGAACAATTAAGGGAAACAATCATAATAATGAAAATATCAAATTAGAATGTCAAGCAGAAAAAGAATTGAAAAAAGAGAATGAAAGAAAGATAACGATTTATAGAGAGAGGTAATAGATATTTATGCAACAAGTCAGGGAAGTCAAGCCTGTAAGTCCTGTGAAGACACTTCTCTGTCGTGGTACATACAAAATATTTTCTGCAACTGCATATTAAGAAAATAAAAGTCTAAAATAGAAAAATCTAGCAAAAAAGATTTGATAGACACGCATTGTATGCACAAACGTCAACAAATTAAAGAAAAGAATCTTAGGGAATACAGATCATGATTCAAGAGATGCAAATTTCCAGATTATATTAAAAATTAAAGAGTTTGTTATAAAAAGCATAAATTATGGTGATAAAGTAATTCAATTTATTAGGTCTATTACAGACTTGCCAATCGATGATCCTTATAATTGAAAAGGTTTTCAAGCTTTTCCTCTTACACATAGTTTTTTAATTAATTCATAAATAAATAAAATGTCAAACGTCAATTCAAGTTTAAATTTAAATTAAAATTTAATTTTTCAATTCGCGTTAAAAACTTTGGTTTTCGTATTTTTTTGTGTGTTTGGAATTTAGATTAAAAGGCACAAGTATTATTATGCAAACCTATCAAAAAGCGACAATCTCAAGATGTGGTGGTTCATGTAGACTTCCTGGATCAAAAGGGAAAAAGAATATTACGGTGCAGCTGTCAAAATTGGATCTCAAATTAAGACCAACTGTTGGAGATGGTAACTGCCCCTTCCGTGCTCTTAGTGACCATCTAGTCGGAAATCAGAACCAACATGCGACCTACAGAGCTGATGTACATAATACAATTCATCGAACATTTTTTAAGTAAGGACTAAGACGTTTCATTAGATGCCCATATTATCATCCTTTTGCATAACAGGACGTGGACCGGCGAAGACGCGATTGTAGCATTTAGCAGGGCAAAAGACATAATTGTCGTTGTCCACCGTCTCGGTCAAGACTCTATGTTTTCCCCATTTCCCTCTTCTATCTAACGAAAATCGTAAAGAGCCTGAACTTCACGTATTCTTCCATAAAACGCATTATGATTCTGTGAGACGCATAAGTGCTCATTCTGATGCACCCTCAAACATTCAAATGGTATCATCCAATTTTACTCAACTTATTAATGGGATACCCATAGTGCCTCAGCATAGAAATTCCAGAATCCTCTCGTTGAGCCAGAAACGCAATCTAAGCCTAGGGGATAAACCACATGGGCAATCAAAAAAGAAAATAGAGCAGATTAGCTGACCCTTCCATTGTTGACCAGCAAAACGCAGCACAGGATCTCGAAACTGCAGAAAAATGCATACTATCAAACATCATAAAGGACAGCAGCAAAATACAACCCATAGCGCAGAAACTGCTTTTCTCAAAGTATCTAGAATCGTGCAAATCCGCTACACTAAATGCTTCCATATTTGGAAAACCTGTTTACAGTACCTTTCCATACACAAAAATGAAACGTCTAGGTCCCCGGTGAGTTTTGTCAACTTTTTGGTCAAAGATTAGCAGAATTAAAGGGAACCGTGACGACACTTCGCCACGTTTCTTCGCCCTTGCACAGACGTTGGAAGCAATAGTGAAGGTAAACTCGATGTCCTCATGAAAAGACCTTTTACTATTTACTTTTACTGTACTTCACTCGCCAAATCTGCCTGAAAAAGTCTCCAATTTAACAACCTATGTAAATGAGAGGGTATCAGTATGGAAGACTAACCGCTCCGCAACCGCTCCTCATGCTCACAACCCCAACCCTACTTACACAAGGACCCCAAACAAAACACAATTAACGAAGAAAGTGGAGGCCAAGCTATCCGACGGTGATGTACATGGTGCGCTACGACTATTGGCATCAGAAGACAGTATAGCGCCCCACAATAAGGAAACTATTCTTGCCCTTGCAAAAAGGCATCCTCCCCACCCTATATCTACAACTTTTCCAAGCCTACCGGCAGAACCCATTGCAGTACCCGAAGTAGAGGAGAAGAAACTAAAAGCTATCATAGCTACTACCACTAGCAGGTGGCATTGACGGAATGAGGCCTCAAATTCTAAAAGATCTTTTCATCTTGAAGGAAGAAGGAATCCATGAACGATTCATTGAAGCATTGTTATATTTCATTACATGTTACTTCGGGCAAGAACAAATACTGTTATACGTCCAATTTTCTTTGATGCAAGTCTAACAGCTCTAAAAAGGAAAACTGGTGGAATTAGACCGATAGAAGCCGAGATTGCTGCTCACGCAGCATGGACTTATTTTTTATTAATGCTAAACACAAATCTCTCAAGGTTATTCTGAAGCTGGACTTCTAAAATGCATTCAATGAAGTAAGGAGGGATATAATGTTAAGTGCTGTTAGCAGCCATTTTCCCGAAGCATACCCATTAATTGAAAGCTGCTACCGTGAATACAGCACCCTTTTCTTTGGTTCGACGTCTCTCCCGTCCGCACTTGAATGCCAGCAAGGAGACCCGTTGAGGTTTGCAATTTTCGCTCTTGTTATTCAGCCAATTGTGCATGCCATACAGGCGGACCTAAACCTATGGTGGTTGGATAATGTCACCTTAGGGGATAGTCCAGAAGTTGTGCTGGCAGACTTAGATCTCGTGCGGAAAATGGCCGCTGAAGTGCGACTAAACTAAACTCATCAAAGTGCAAAATGGTGGTAGTAGGAGCTGGATCGGTTGATGAGAAGCAATCTGTGACAGGGCTCTTTAAGAAAAAGGCACCAGGCATAACAGTAATGCAAGAGAAAGACATACAACTACTTTGAGTTCCTCTAGAAAATGAAGCCATTGACGCCATTCTTCAAACAATAACTGAAGTACCAGACATAATGACAAAGCGCTTACTACTCCTCAGTCGCCATTCTGCCTTTTTCCTCCTTTGTGCATCAATATCTATCCCTCGCCTGATCTACTTTCTAAGATATATTCTGACTTGGAGAGAAATGTCTCTTTTGGAAAAATATGACGCCATGCTGAAGTCGGCATTAGAAACCATCTTAAGCATTTCTCTCTCAAAAGACGCTTGGTTGCAATCGTCCTTACCGGTGAAGATAGGTGGACTTGGATGAAATTAGACACTCTGTTAACATGGCTACTCCGTGCTTTTTGGTTTCGTTAAACAGTTCTCTGTCTTATCTTGAGTCACTCCTTCCAGCCGACATCATTCTTTACAGAACTACAATATTATTGCTGAAGCCAAAAATTTTAGGAAACTTTGTGTCGTTCCATCAGGTCCCGTTTGCTGCATCCAATCTGTATGGAAAGCTCCAGTGATTCAGCACACTTTGTTTGACCTTACATTTTCAATCAATACGGCAGAAAATAAAGCTCCGTGGATTTGCGCCTTCGGCTCGTGCGGCAAACCTTCCTTCTCGTAAAACAAAGATACACTTTACTCACTTATTGCATAAATAACTATTCATGTTGTTAAATGGCAAAATTGTTATTGATATTTTTGTGCCAATTGAAAAAATGTGTTAAATAAAAGAAGTGTTATCGTTATTATTATTCATAATTGGAATTGTTTAATATATGGAAATAATATTATCATATATTACGGTATTATCAGAGAAGATATTGTTATTTCAAAATGATAAGATAAAAACACGATGCATCTAATTAAAAAACGCTGAAGAAATCAAACAAAGACAAGGGAAACGACTAGATTGAGAAGCAGAGGTGTGAAAACAAAATAGAAAAGGACTAATGTGAGTGTTGCATAAAATCACTAACTAAATAAAAGAATTCATAATAAAGGGGGACTTTATTTAAAATCAGCTATACAAACTCTAAAATAGAACAAAGATATTTCATTATTAAATTGATTGTACGTTTTTAGCGTACATCCACTGGATATCCAAGACGGACGTACAATGTATGTTTGTTGGGTGTATCCGATGTACGAGGGCGGTTCAATAAGTACCCGTGTTAGAAATGAAGACACAATTTTTTTCAAAAATTTTTTTTTATTTTTCAACATAGTCTCCTTTTAGAAATATACACTTCTCCCAACGTTCCTGCCATTTTTAACCCCTTCAAAAAATAGGATTTGTCGAACTCTGCAAAATACGCCTCTATCTCGGCGATGACTTCCTCGTTTGAGCTAAATTTTTTTCCCGCGAGCCATTTCTTAATGTTAGGAAACAAGAAAAAGTCGCAGGGAGCCAGATCGGGTGAATACGGGGGGTGCGGCAGCAATTCATAACGCAATTCATGCAGTTTGGCGGCGACAACTCCGGATGAATGTGCTGGTGCGTTATCGTGGTGAAACAGCACCTTCTTTTTCGCCAAATGCGGCCGTGTCTCCTTCAGTTTTTTGTCGAAGCTGTCTAATAACTCACTGTAGTATTGTCCAGTGATCGTTCTTCCTTTTTCTAAAAACTCCATGAGGATGACGCCGTTCGCATCCCAAAAAATCGTCGCCATGACCTATCCGGCCGATGAAACCATCTTCGCCTTCTTTGGAACAGATTCACCGGGAGAAATCCATTGTTTTGATTGTTGCTTAGTTTCTGATGTGTAATGATGAATCCAGGTTTCATCAACGGTGACAACTCGACGCAAAAACTCCTTCGGATTTCGCTTAAATTGCTCCAAACACTGCTTCGAAGTTAACAGCCGCATCCGCCGACAATTTTTTCATCGCCAACTTATCATGTAAAATATTAATTGCCGTTCCGGTCGACACACCTACGGCGTCTGCTACTTCACGCACTTTCGTTCGTCGATCAGTCAGAATCATGTCGTGGACTTTTTGAATGATTTCCTTGGTAACCACGTTTGCCGGGCGTCCTGGTCGTTCCTCATCAAACACGGATGTTCGCCCACGTTTAAATTCGTTGAACCAATATCTAACTGTGGTCATAGATGGCGAAGTGTCCCCATAAACAGCATCCAACTTTGCTTTTATCTCCTCGCATTTTTTCCCATCCAAAAACAGAAAGCGAGTTACCGAACGATACTGCTCTTTTTCCATCGTAGCTAAAATCACGAAACACGTCTTACTCAAATGGCTGTCAAATCCAAACTAACCTATCAATCAGTCTGCAATTTGTTATACCGCCCTCGTATGAAGTGAACGAAAGACAGAAAATGAACGTATACTGAACACAAACCAAACGTCCACTGAACGGACTTAAATGCGGTAGATACGGACATCCATTGAACATTCGGCGGACGTCAGCATGCTATCTGGGTAAAACCAAGAATGCTTTCGGTTAACTGTCTTATCTTTATACCAAAATTTTATTTTTCTGTTTTCTATCACTAAGTCGATGTACATATTGTGTGCAGAATATGGGCACTTAAAATCTATTAAACACCGTCTTCTTCAATAATACCATCAGAAAATAATCTAAGAAACGGATACTTTTCATCTACAAACATACCACATTTGCTAATATTTTTATTTAATTGCCCTTCAAGTTTTTTCATCACCAGTGATTCATTTTCTTTTCCATGGCGCAAAGAGGGACGTATCATCTCTCCAGAATATAATAACCTTTTCACCAAATTTACACACTATGAAAATTTAAAGATGGCAATAATTTTCTGCGTTCCTCCACTGAAAGACTATTGCCGGATTATAAAATTGTTTCTTTTTCAAACTTGGCTCTAGACTCTTTCGGTTAACAAGTTATCTAAAATTGTGTTGCAATAAGTACTTCTTTAAGGTGCTTGTTTTAATTTATTTATATTTCCCTACCGGTTTCGTTTTTTTGAAGCATCATCAGGAGAGAGATTGCCTTGTAACATAGAACATGGTCACTGTTTAAAGTAGAAGTAATTGTTCAGTTTTTTATATAATTACAGCTTAATCTTTTGTATTTATCTGATAGTTTTCGTATTATTTAACTAAGTTTTTGTTTGTTATTTATAGTAAATGAATAACTTTGATATTACTACTGTTATCTAAAGTTATCTACTAAGTTATCTACAAATTCCTTTTTTTTGTTATTACTTATACGCCTCTTTGTCCGTGTCTGGTTTTTGGGAAAATACACCACAATTAGGGTTTTCGTTATCATGATAACTCCTTTTATATTTTTGCATAGCAGTCCTTTTAAGTTTTTGTCGATACTCTAAGACCTTGTTTATCTTTTTACTTCTTCCTCTTTCAAATTTTGTTTTTATTTTGGTGGGGATTTGCCAGAAAGAGTTTTGTGTAAAGTATAACGTGGCAAACTTTTAGAATTGAATATAAAAATACAAGAACCGTTAGAAAAATCTATGCGCTTACCACCGACTAACTTAGCTACAATTGAATGAAAGTGCTTCACTGCCTCACTGCCTCACTGTCAAGATTATAGATGAGACTACGAGCATGTTGGGATATACTCTTTACAGTTGTTACTTGTAAAAAGCAGTATACAAGATTTGATATCGTCTATGTAGTTTTCTCTTGCAGTTTTTGATAGAACGGTTCTTCACAACTTTTATATTCGCCCAACACATGATTAAAGCTGTTATCAATGTCCTTTCTAATTAAATTAATTTTCTCTACTACTGTTGTACTTTCCACTTGATTCCAATGGTTAAGTGAGCTGGTGACAGCTCTTTGTAGCCTTAAAATTCTTTCACTCAATAATCTTCTTAGTCTAGTTGAAAATTTAGTACCTCAGAAGATATTTTGCAATTTATTGCAATAATTTCTTAGAAGATGATTGCGGCATTCTATCTTTTCTACAACCGTATCCTTATATGGTTTAGCTTCTAAAGTCTCGTATAAGTGCTGCTATCTCCATCGCCTACAAGTTTTGCGTATTTCAAATTATACATAAGAATGCTTTGTTTAATACCTTTCACTCATATGGACGATTTCATACTTGTGGAAGTGCCAAAAAAGTTCTTATAGCATCTATGTTCTTTGACAGTTTCACATCTACGTTAAGAAATTGCACAGATAGAACAATATTTGTTTTTTATTCCTATGTACCAAAATCTCCCCAAATTAGGTCTGACTATTGAAGCAGCACCAGAAGAATCATTGTAATTGGTTTTGTAGCTGCGTTTAGACCAATATCCATCAGCTACAACTGTAATATATGGCATCCCATTTTTATCTACCATGTTATGCTCTTTTGCATAATCAGCTTCCATCTTCTGCACGCATGTTTCTCCCATCCTCGGCTAAGTACGTCATGCCGATCTTTATGTTTTTTCACTTATGCATGGAATGCTGAGAGTTGATAGAAATTCTTCTAAATTGTAAAATCCACCTCCAATGCTCATAATACCTTCTACTGCTGCAGTGTTTATATCATCGTTTTTATTTTGAATTTCCTCAGTTGTTGCTATGTTGATTTTTTCATTACACATGTTACATTTAAAGTAATATTAAAGAATACAGTCCACGTTGCGTTCTGTCACGATCTCTAGGTTTTTTAACCTGCATGTAAAGATATTTTCTCCATGTTATTTAATTATTTATTTTATTTATTTTTTTATGTATTAAGTGTACAGAAGTGTGAACAGGTATAACCCAAAATAACACTCACAGCTATAAACCATTAAAAAAATAAAATCATCAAAATATAGTGCAAGTTGTGTGCAATAAAATTAAAGCAACAAATTCATTGCATTATAAATGAACAAAATAAAAATAGTATGCATATTGCTACATATATATAAAATATTAAATTAACAAAAAATAAACAAAGTCAGAGTACATAATGTAATGATTTTTCTTTCTCATGAATGTATACATCACTACAAGAGGTAAAGCGCAAATTTCATCTATGCATGCTTTTTAATTGTTTTCTAAAAGTATTTAATGAACAACAAAACCTATCTATGGAATTATAATTTCGGTTATATGTTCTAACAATACGATTTATTGGTGAAGAGTAACAAGAATTTTCTCTACAAAATGGAGAATTAAATAAAACTACATTTCTGATTGTGCATGGTGAAATATTAAAGTTGATTAGCTCTAGGAGCTGAGAAGCGTCCAACTTGGCACAAATTATTTTGTATAAAAAAATGCAATCGGCTATATCACGATTAGTGGCTAACAGTAGTAACCCTATTTCTCTACAGGAGCTATCGTAATCTATAATCGGCATGTTGAATTTTCCTTCCATAAATCGAAGGAACCTTTTTTGAATAGATTCTACAGTAGTAATATATGTTATAACGAGGATTCCAGATGACACTGGCCCAAGATAGTACACTAGAGACGTAAGCTAAGTAAAGCGCTCTAATACACTGTGGGTTAGAAAAAGGTACAGAAGTACGTATGCCAAAACTTAATTTGTAATGTACTCGATATGTTTAGAGAAGGTCAATTTCACATCTATAAATACTCCTAAGTCTTTGATAGAATCAACCCTTGTGAAATTGTGATGAAAAAAATGATAACAGAAATTTATTGGCGCAATATTCATAGTAAACGATATACAATGATATTTATCATAATTCAAATAAAGTTTGTTTTGCGTACAGTAATTATAAAAACGGTCCAAGTCGTCTTGAAGTAGGAAACAGTCATTAATGGTTTCGATTTTGCGAAAGATCTTTATATCGTCAGCATAAATCAATATACTAGAGTGCTTTACACATGCCGCAATATCGTTTATATAAATAATAAAGAAGAGTGGCTCAAGGTGGGATCCTTGAGGAACTCCCAGTGTCACCGTAGCACAATTAGAAAAGAAACCGTTCAATTTGACCGATAGCAATCTGTTAGAAATATAAGATCTGATCAATCTAAGTAAATCGGGTGGCAGACGAATGGTGTCCAGTTTGTGTATCAAAACATCAAAGGCCTTACTGAAGTCCGTGTATATAGAGTCGACTTGTATTCTCTTATCCATTGTTTTTTCTATGTAGTCAATGTATATTCCAAGGTTTATTTCAACAAAACGTTTAGGTACAAAACCATGCTGTTCTTTACAGATTTGCCCCCTGTCTTTCGCCATAATGCTTTGGAACACAATCTTTGAAACTGCCGATAATATAGAAACAGGTCGATAATTATTCACCAATTCTTTATTTCCGGATTTAAAGATCGGGATTACTTGAGCTTTCTTCCACTTGGAAGGAAATGTACCCTCAGAAAGCGATAAATTAAATATATGAGAGAGTGGCAAGGCAAGATTTATAGCACATTTATTTAGAAATATACTAGGAATATTATCCGGTCCGGCACCCTTATGAACATTAATTTCTTTGAGATAGTTCTCAACTAGCTCTGGAATAATTGTGATCGATGATTTAACTAAACCGGAGTTCGTTGTTTCGGATGTAGGATTATCAAGAAGTTGGCATCAATGAAGACCGATTTAAAATATTGCAAGAACAAGTTACAGACCGCATTTCCTTCAGCCGCTTCTGAGTTCTCATAAATCATTTTAGAAAGAGTATGTACCAAACATTTCTTGGACTTGGTATACGACCATACTAGTTTTGGATTGGTTACAATATCTCAATGGAAGTAACATAATTTTAGAAATCCAAATTGATTAAAAATTTTAAACGGCGGCGCAATAAACTAAAGGTTATATAATCGAAATTGTTGTTAAATGGCTCCAAACGTTTATGATATTTGCGCTTTTCCCTAATAATTCTGATTGTGGTTAAAGTATACCAACAGGGATATTGTGAAGATTGTCTTCGTAATGGTACAAAAGTTTTGATGGCGTTATATACAATTTCGTAAAAGACATCCACTGCTTCCTCGCAAGACAAATTGGCCAATCTTTCATGCCAGTTAATATTAGATAAAAAGTGGTTAATATTATTGTAATGTGCTCTTCTGAAATTGTATATAACTTCGTTCTTACTTGGAATTACAGAGAGATCTATATTAGTAAGAAGAATGTCTAAAGGCGGATGGTATCTGTCAATATTAACACGAGAGATGTTAGAGTTGCAAACAGACTGAAAGCAATACACATTCCATAATAACAAGTCAAGGATTCGATTATCAGAATTCGAAATTGAATTAAATTGGTGAAGGTTGCAGTACGAAAACGCGTTTAGACATTCCAAAGAATACACATCGTTACTAACGGCAGTTAGCGATGTATCTACATTCCTACGCCAGATTACGTATGGAAAATTAAAGTATTGTTGCTAAAATTGTCATAGTTCTGTAGTAGCTTATTACTAAACGATCGACAAGCATCAGCATCTCGAGGGCGAATATAAACACAACACATATACAACATACCAGAAGTAGTTTCAGTTGCCACCCACACATCTTCAGCTGAACTTTCTAAATTAGTAATTCGAGAACACTTTAAAGTATTTTTTACTGCGATGAGAGATCCACCGTGATTGTTTGGAATATTAGTAGAAGATCTGTCCCGACGAAAAACTACATAATTTTCGTTGAATATCTCAGAATCACTTATATCACCAGTAAGAAATGTTTCTGTAAAGCAGATGACATCGTAAACATTTTCAAGGGTGTTAATATATAAGTTGTTTATCTTGGTTCTTAATCCACGAGTATTCTGGTAGTAGATGTGGAGCGCCATTTCTAAAGATAAATAAGTTTAAACGAGTATATTTGCAGCATACGTAACAGTTAAAGGGACGGTAGATTATCAAGAAACTTGATGTTAATAACACGAGAACGCTAATCTTTCCGTACAAATATTTGGCCATTCCTTGCTCATACAAATTTGTAGTTTTTCTTTTTGGCTTCCTCTCTTGTTGTTTTATAAAGTAGCTTATTGTTTAGTGTGAGATGTTCAGAAATGACAATCGCATCTCCAAGATTAGGAGCTTTAATACCAAAATTTCCACGATTTTCTGGTGCATTACGTGCTAGTCTAAAGGCTGCTATAATTTCATCCCTTTTTCGCCGCGACAAAAGCTTAACTACAATATTTCGAGGTTTTTTCTAAGTAGGACTTGCAACTCTATGAATAGCATCAATTTCTGAGGCGTTAACGTCACAATTGATTTCTTTAAATATTTTTAGTGAAGTCTGCAGGACATTTTCCGATGGTGACTCCAGAACTCCACTTATTTCCACGTTATTTAATCTTGAATACTATTCCAGAACCTCCAGTCTGGAGGGAAGATCTTTGGTTTTTAATTTTAACTCTTCATTCTGATCGAAGTTTGTCCATGCCTTTTATGTTTTTGTTCAATCCACAAAGAGACTTTTTAAAGTCGGATATTTTTGTTCCATAAAATTCTATTGATCATTCTAAGATCATCATATTTATGGTTGATCAATTTTACTTCGTGTTTTATTTCCTTCAGCATGCACATAACCATAACAGAAGAAGAAACCATTGTGTCTTCCTCTTCGTTTATTACTACTGAACTATTCGGTGAACTACTTTTTCTGCATGAGGAACAGATCCAACAGACATTATTTACTGAAAAAGATTTAAATTCAGTCGGAGTTATGTTTACGCATTTTCCATGGTAGAATAAGGGGCATTTGCCGCTGCACTGCAATCCGGGTGATTTATACAAAACGAATAGGATTCATAAATAAATTAGCATAATTTAAATTTGAAATTTTCTGTTATATTCTTTTAAGCTGCCACATTTTTTCGATTTTTGTGCACGTACAGTCTCTTTTTATTATCTCTTTGAGGACTCTTTTCTCACGGTAAATATATGTACGAGTATAAATCACACTATGTAGTTATTTTACAAAATTCTACTCACTTCTCAGAAATTCTGGAAAGATGAACAGCACACTTGTACGTAAAGTTTACGAAATGATTCTTCGTTTCGAAAATCGTGCTAAGCAAAGGAAGCGCAAATGTTTACCGATTATTATTATTCAAAGACAAACGTAATATAAATATAAAGAAATAGAAAGTGTAATAAAAGAAGACAGGCTTATTCAGGGTGTTTTATATTTTAAGTTAGTGTACAACAGATAAATTTATGACACCTTTCCTTTTCATTGTTGGTTGCCGCTGCAGCTAAATATTTTAAACGGATGTTTTCGCATTTACGTGAGATTATGGTATTATTTACTAAAAACAACGAAAATAGCGAATTCCGTCAAAATATTGAATTCGCCAATATCTCAAATTTTGGAAACTAACATTAAACTAAATAGAATCTTTAAAAATAATAAGAGCCGTAATAAACAGTTTTATTTTTTTTGCCCTAAATTCGAATTCATATCGACGGCGTCATGACAGAAAGGCGTAAACGCCAAAAATGCCAAAATGAGATTTTTACGCATCAAAAAAATACACAAAAAGCTTTACCGACTGATTTAAAGGTTTAACCGACAAAAAATCGTAACGCACGCAACTTGATCGCGAAATCTGTAAGCGACGTTTTCGCGCCATAAAAAATGCCGCACAGTTGTCAGTAAACGACCGGCCACCATTGCGATAGGTTAAGTTACGCCCTAGTGCTGTAGTGTCTTAGTTTGTTTTAAAGGTAGGTGGTTTATATTGTTGTTTTAGTTAATTTTAGTTATTAGAGTAGTTTAAAAACATGTTCATAGCAAAATTGTATGTTTTTCCAGCAAAATCCCTTAAAGTTTTAATGTGTCGCTTACGCCTTTTTGATATATATATATATTCTAAGAGGCGTAACCGGCATGTCCTCATTACAATTGCCTATGTAACTGATAATAGCATTTATTTAAACATACCTTTGTAAATCGTGTAATTTACGCTTCCTGTCTAAAGAAAGCATTTTATTAGTTTTAAAAATTGACGATATATTATTTGCAACAAATAACATTTTCTGCAAATCCTTTTTTGAATTTTGTTTTTATTTGGTTGCTTATGCCCTTTTTAATTATTCTTTTAGAATGATGATGTCCAGGGGTCAAAAAATGAGAGATATGGCTCTTAAAAATAGTGAAGATAGTTTAAATGATGATATTATTATAGCAGCACCAGAAGATTACTTGGAAGAAGAAACCAACTTTTCACTTCATAACAGTGAATTCTCTGCTACTACTGTACTAATCTCGATTATGTCTAACCTAAATAAGACTGACAGAAGGCATGTCTGTGATAAACTAGTAGATTACTCGGACACTAGTGATACTTCTGAAGATAATAACGATAAGACTTAGCAATTCAAACGAACCCAAAAAGGTCTCCAGCAAAAGGACAGGCAACAAGCAATGACCAAATTAGTAGTGAAAATACTCAATCTGAGAACAGTGACGCAGAAAGTGAAGATTC
>VTPC01085285.1:0-13090 GCA_011009095.1 Ignelater luminosus | reverse complement strand
CCCCCCATGGACCAAGCATGTTGTTTGGATTTAGAAGAAAATATGCAGTTTATAATTTTACAGTTTACGAAAGTAAATCCCAAAACGGGTTTTGTTATATCTGGGAAAAGAAAGATGGGAAAAGAGGAGTTAATGAAATATGCTCAAACTTATATCAGTATTTAGTCAAAGTTGGCGACGAAGGGCAATTTAAATCAGTCTCCTTTTTCTGCGACAACTATCCTGGGCAAAATAAGAACAAAATAATGGTATCAATGATGTTTCACTTCCTTAAGAACTGTAAGAACGTTGAAGAACTGACAATAACGTACCTGGTAGCTGGGCATACGTATATGCCAGTAGATAGTGTGCATGCGGTAATAGAGAATTATAGTAAAAGTATGAATGTTCAAGCTCCTTCAGAATGGTCTATAATTATCCGAAATGCAAGGCGTCGTCCTAAACCTTATGAAATCATTCAAGTTTATTACCCCGATATTTTAGATTGGAAATCTTTATCAGTTCCAAGGAAATTGCAATCTGTTGACGGTTTGGACATTAAAATGAACGACGTAACAAGAATAAAATTTAAACAAATGCTTTGTTTTTACGAATTATAATTTTGATTTTCCCGATGAAGTTGAATGGACTAACAAAAGATATGAGAACGTTCCTCAGGCGTATAACGGAGAGCTACCTATAAAAACAAAAAAAACTTAAAAATCTGTTTGACCTTTGTAAAACATTGACAATCAAAAAGCAGTACCACGCTGAGTATTATGCCTTAAGGACAAGCAACAATGTTCCCGACGTATTACCTGAAACTGACATAGAGGATAATGTTTAGTAGTTTATTTAAGTATTGAATACCATAGTTTTTTTTCAGATTCTACGTTTGTAATGCTTGTAATGTTAGGTAGTCAAGAAAATGTCATTTTATAAAGAAAAGTTATTTTTTAACCCTTATCCGGGCAACCCGCCTTTGAATTATAAAGTTTATGTGGTACTTTTTGTTAGTAAAGCATACACGGATAATTAAATAAGATAAAAACAATTAATATGTAAGATGACTAGAAGTAAATGTCTTCCCTGGTTCAATATAATTCTGCAAAGTCGTATAACCTAATTTACCTAGAAAGGCATCAGAAACTCAAAAACCATATTTTTGTATTGGGTATTCTTCATTTCTGTATAATTTTTTTACGAAGCCATAAATTTTCTAGCTTGTACGTAATTTTTCTAAATTCTTCTTTTATTTGACATAATGTAAAACTTTTTAAACCCAAGAATATAACGTAATTTACCTAAAAGGGCAGCAGAGGCACAATAAAAAGTATCAATTAGCCTTGCATTTTTATTTGATACTACCAGACATACAAAAGACCTTTTCACAATGATTTAAAAAACTCTCAACATTTGCAATTTTTATAAGGGGTCAGTTTATTTTCGTATTTCAGTACATTGACCGGATAAGGGTTAAAAGAAATTTATGATAAGATTTTAGACGCATTTATAATTTTTACATTTCTGTTTTTTGTAGTTTATAATGTTTAAGAATGTCATTTTTTTAATAAAATTTGTAATAAAAGTTTCTTACTAACCGCCTCTTTTATTGTGCCCAACAAAAAACAAAAAGGCGTAAAGGAGCGTAACCTACAGAGAAAGACACAAAAAGATAATTATCGAAAAACATAAGGGCCTTTCAAAAAGGCATAGACTGAAAGGAAAATTTTAAAAAGCCGTAAGCGCCAAAATTTAAAATAATTTAAATTGTACAGATTATTTCCATTATTCAAAAATGCAGTTTAATAAAGTGTACAATAAAGAGTTTGTAATAAAAAAAAATTAGACAGTACATCCAAATTTGGGGAAGTTTAAACGTTTTTAATGTCCCCTGTAAAATGTGTCAAAAGTCTTTTACGCCTTTCTGTCATGACGCCGTCGATATGCTACTTTTTCGTTTGAATGTACGGATTGCTAGTGTCAATACCTTGCCGTTAAAGACAGCACATGATAGAGTCAGTTTTTATATATATTTAACTTTGCTTACAATGTTTTCATTTTACCCTTAAAATTAATTGAAATTATGTAAATATTAGTCAGAAACTTCTCATAGTTGTTAGTAAGACTATGTTCTGTGTTAACTCTACTATTAAGTTTTTGAAATTATTGTTGATTCATTGATAAATGGAGCATAAAACTAATATTGGACGATCATATTTAACTTTGAATAAAAATAATTGAAAAATTAAAACTAGAGTAACGTACAGTAAAACATAGTTTCCCTAATAATGTCTCAAAACTTGAGTTTAATGTGCGCATTATTGCAATTCATTTTAAGATAAATTCTACATTCGGATGTTTTTCATTTAGGGTCAGATTAGTCTTAATTGTAGGCAAGTTCAATTTAATTTGTTAAGTCATAGTAAACGCTGTACATTTTCAATTATCATTATACTTTAATAGAAATGTATCTACATAACTAGCTTAGCTATAAGATTTGTGGAAGATATGTTTCCATTTCTCGCATTTTAATTTTAGGATTTTTTATCTTTGGATTTAGCTATCATCAAAATATAAGCACTCTATGTTCTTGATGCATTCTTACAGAAATTTTTTCTATTTACAAAATTAGCGTGTAAGGACATCTAAAGCGATTTCGTTTTGTTTCTTTTCTTTGAAAATCAAGCTTTTCTGACATTTCTTCGAATTCCTTTTATAGATATAATACAAACTGATATTATTTCTTGTTCAATCTTATAGCTGTTTACAGAACTGCAATTCTGCCAAGAAATTGTAAATCTTTAGAATTATATATTTTTGCTTTATTTTTGATGTTTCTTATTATCTTTTGATAGGAAGATGTATAGTGCGAAAATTCTTATCTGTATTCCTAAATTAAATTTTAATCACGTTTAAAAAATTACAAGTTGAACAAAAATTCCTATTTTGCTACAACTTGATTTTTAAATTTAAAAAAGGCTGTCTATCCATCTTTAGTTTTAAAGGGAGGTTAAAGGTTGGATTTTGAAAATCCGTTGATATTTATTAAATTTTTGGTGTTCAGTTTACAGTAAGGATAAAAACGGTTTTAGAACTGTTTCATATTTAGAGGTTATATAAACGATTTTGATAAAAAAAATCTTTTTATAAAACGAAGAAGGTTCAATTATTTAGTGAGTTGCTCAAACAGAAATATTTCTTTTTGAGTTTTTCTCCTTTTCGTCCAGGTTTATTTTTCTTACAAAGATTGAATAATCTAGATAAAAGAATTTCTTTGCTAATTCTACTTTCTGGTAAGAACTTCCAAATAAAGTTTTTTTTGATATAAATGTTGCATAAAATTGTTTTGTTTTGGGATTTGTCTTTGTTTATTTCGAGCCTTAGGCCACTGAACTTTTTATTTACGTGTTTTAATGTTTAACATAAGTTTCGAGCACCAGATTTTATTGGTTTATTAGATAACCGATCTATTTGAGTTCCTGTTATTAATTTTTCTAGGTTTTACAGTTTTTCTAGCCCTAGTTACATAAACCGTCGGTTGATTGCTTTTTGCAAAATTATTAGTTTGTCAATGAGAAAACTGCCTTATATACTTTGAAGTTGTTCGTATGATTTTATATCTTTCTTTGTCTCTTACACGATAAGGCTTTACTTGCAGTAGCTTGATACCACTTTATACTTTTTTTGTATTAATTATCCAACGTAACTTTCAGACGAGGTTTTAATATTTCTAGAATTCTTCTAAAAGGTTTCACTACTGGTGTAGCATCTTACGATCGTAACCATACCCAGGAGGGATTTTTTTTCTATGTTCTTACTTCTTACATTTGTATATCTTAGTTGCAGTTGACTCCTTGATAGGTTGCTTCTTTCTATAACGCTTTTCATACTTTTTATTAACATTTGCATTACGTTTTGAATAATTTCTCTTCTATCTTCAGGATTCAAAACTTCTGTTTTTTGTTGAACTGAAAAGTATGTACCAGAAGACATTGACAATCTTAAAATAGACAAATTTAGACAAAATGAATTCACACATACGTCATACAGGGAGCGCAATTTTTTAATTAGAAAACATCTGTTTTACAATGTTGTTGAAAATAATTTTTACTGTTTGGCTATTACTATTAAAATTTTAAATGAAACTTACACTTTGGGAGGCATTGATCGTTATTTTTATTTTTTCCACCTTTTGGTGTAAGGCTTATGAAGTTGAGCAATGTCATGTTGATTTTTTCCATATTTCTTTCCACTTCTGTGCAGCCACTGCAACTCCTTCTGACCTGACTCCTCTTTTCTCCGCTACTTTACTCAGTTCTTCCTTCCATGTAGTTCTGGTCTGGCTCTTTTTCTTTTTTGTTTTTGATTTCTCTGTCTCCATGCATTTCTTTTCTAGTCTATTATTTGTATGTGTCCCATCTATCTTAGTTGTCATTGTTGAATTGTTGTCTCTATTTGTATCATGTTTAACTGCCCTCTCAAGACTTCATTTCTAATCTTCTCTCTTTTTGTCCTTGAAGTTTTCTCAGAAACCTCATCTCGATGCTTGCTAGTTTACTTAATTGTCTTTCTGTAGTCGTCTAAACTTTGCAGCTAAAAGAAAAGATCGATCTTGCTCCCTTCTTAACCACTTCTGGTGTTTGTTTTCTGTTCAAAAACTTGGTTTTAATCGACTTGTTTTAGTAACTCTTACATTTATTTCGTCTTCTACGGTACCTGTATTGCTAATTACGGCAAAGCAAATCTGTTTACTAGTTCTATTTCTTGTCCCTCTATCTTTATTTCTTTTTCGTTATTCCTATAGCCATTGTCTATGTTTATTTTCATAAAATGTCTTTTTAGTTCTTCTGTGTATGTTTACATTGCGTTGCAGTCCTTTTTCGTTTTTTCCAAAAATTGCCATACCGTCTGCATAACAGTTCTGATACTTTTATAGCTTTCATCCTCCAATTTCCCACGTAATATTTTTGCGTTTGTTCTTACAGGTTTTCATAGCTTTATCCAGAACTGTATTTAAGAGTAATGGACTCAGGATGCAGCCTTGTTTTAATCCTGATTTGTTGGGAAACTTGGTAGAGTTTTCATTTCTGACTCGGACAAAGCGTTTCTTTTCTCTATACAAGCTTCTTATGTTTCTTGTGAGATCTTGTTCTATACCTCTCCTTTATAATATTTTCCAGACATCGTTTTTCTTTATTCGTTTGAATGTTTTCTCCATGTTTATAAAACATATACGTATCTATCGATGAGTTGCTGTAGCTTTTTCACTCATTTGTCTCAAAATAAATATCTGATCCTGGATTCTTCTCTTTTTTCTAAATCCAAATTGGGATTTTGTAGTCTTCCTCGCACCCTGTTTTTCAAGATTTTTGTGTAGGCTTCTTAAAGTTATTTCTCCGTAGCTTTCACATTCTTTATCGTCTCCTTTCTTATATATACCAGGTGTATACCTATGAAATGAGACTTTCAGCTATTAGACCACAGATGTCGCTAGGAGTATTTTTAAACTGTCCCAAATGTCTTATTTTTTTCGTCTGTCATCTGTCAACAATATTCAATTCATTGTTTGTGATGTTTCATACAACAACGCATTTTTTTCGCTCTTAAAAATGTCGAATTTCGTGCCTTCAAACTACGATTTGCGGACATCGTTGATTTTCTGTTATCAATTGAAGAAAAACGCTTCTCAAGCTCATCAAATGCTTATAGAAGCTTACGGTGCTTCAGGTGATTTTAAAAGTTCCGAAGTGGTGATTTTAGCGTGGAAAACGAGGAACGTGGCCGGCCACCGAAAAAGTTTGAGTACACCGAATTGCAAGCATTGTTAAATGAAGATGATGGTCAAACGTAAGAAATGATGGCAGAGCAGTTGGGAGTGACCCAAAAAACCATTTGCAAACGTTTGAAAGACATGGGCATGATTTTAAAGGTCGGAAGATGGGTGCCGCATGAACTGACTGAAAGGCAGCAAGAGAACCGAAAAACCACTTGTGAAATGCTGCTCTCCCGGTTCAAAAGGAAGTCTTTTTTGCATCGAATCGTTACGGGTGATGAAAAATGGGTGTATTTCTCCAATCCCAAGCGTAAACCGCCCGGCCACAAGCCAAAATCAAGGGCCAAACCAAATCGCTTCGGCCGCAAGGAAATGCTGTGTGTTTTCTGGGATCAGAATGGTATGATTTCGTACGAGCTATTAAAACCAGGTGAAACAGTTGACGGTGCACGCTACCAACGACAATTGGCCGATTTGAACAGCGCTATACACCGAAAACGCCCAGAATATGCCGATCGGCGTCACAAAGTAATTTTTCTCGATGACAATGCACCACCACATCGAACAAGAGCGACCCGGGAATTGGTGGAGACGTACGATTGGGAACCGCTGGTGCATGCGGCTTACTCACCAGACTTGGCGCCTTCTGATTATCATTTGTTTGCATCGATGGGCCACGCACTTTCCGAGCAGCGCTTCAATTCTCACGAAGAAGCCAAAAAATGGCTCGATGATTGGTTTGCGGCCAAAGACGGCCAATTTTTTTGGCGCGGCATTCACAAATTGCCTGAGAGATGGGTAAAATGTGTCGCTAGCGATGGCTATTATTTTGAAGATTAAATTTGTAACCATTTTTTGTTAATAAACGTTTAAAATTAAAAACAAAAGTCTCATTTCATAGGTATACACCTATGTAGATATTATTATCCACACTTTCCAGTTACTGGGAGTTACCTGTTCTGTTTTAATTTGATTTAATAAGCCGAATAGAGTTTGTTTTCCTTCTTTATTTAAAAATTTGGTCATTCCTCCAGTTACCTGATTTTCTCTAGGTGCCTTTCCAAGTTTGTTTTTTTGTAACTCTTTCTTAAGTTCTTTTTCTTCCTTTCTTGTTTGTGGCTGCGGGTGTAACGATGTCCTTTCTTATTTTTGTTCTTTTGCGTCTTCGAGTATTTCTTCAAAATACCCCCTCCATCTATCCATAATGTCTTCATCCTCATTTAGTATTTTTTTATTATTGTTTTTTATATTTTTCAGCGTCGTTGTTTTTGGGTTTCGCATTTGCTTTATCATTCTATAGAATAGTTTTTGATCTTCTTTGTGTACTTGTGTTATTTTTTTCCCGAATTGTCTTCACGATTTTTTTTTACTATTCTTTACTAACTCCTTAGCTTCTGTTCTTTTATCTATATATCTTTCATAATCATCCGTTCTACTGGTTTTTAGTGTTTTTCTCAAACTATTTGTTTTATTTTTATTTTTTTTGTAGCGTTTTATTCCACGAAGGAGTTTCTTTTGGTTTTCTATTTTTGATGTTTGTTAGTTCATGTAATTTCTCTGCATCCGCTTTTAAACCTTCTTTAAACTGTTTCCATCTTGTTTCTACACTTGTGCTTTGTTTGTTCCATTATATTTTTCCAAGTTCATTATGATGTTTGTCCCTGATACTAATATCTCTCAGTTTATGCGTTCTAATTTGTTTGTTTATTATTTTCCTTTTGTTTTCTTTTACATTGCTACCTTTGTCTTTGATCGCTACTTTCACAAGGTAATGTTCGCTACCTATTTCCGTTCTTCTTTTAACTTTAACATCCTCAACTTTTTGCTCAACAATTTCTAGTTAGTATTCTCTCATCTTTTAGTTTTTCGTTTTCCTGCTTTGTCATCTTCATTTCTTTTTGAAAGATTTCTAGGCTTTGTTTTATCTGTTTGGTGTCTTTTATCACGTTTTTTTGCTTCTTTTACGAATCTCTTTCATCTCTTTTTCTTCATCTACCTTTTTCTTTTGTTTTCACGTCGTATAATCATCCGTATCCGTGTTCATGTTTTCGGGTGCGATAAACGATAAGAGCAACGATAGTAACAAAGCAACGAAAAGGGTAGCATTATTTCATATGGAACTTTATGCTTTCCTCAACATAAACAGTTCCATATGAAATAATGCTAACTTTTTCGTTGATTTGCTACTATCGTCGCTCTTATCGTTTATCGCTGCTCCAACATAAACGCACCCTTATATGGCATGTAACTCACACGTGTATAGTAGAGACCAAACACTTTAAATAGCATCCCGTTTAACGGCACTACCGGTACCTACGTTTGTAGGATAATAAGAAATTCAGTTTTAATCAAAAAGAAAGTCCATTGTGATACAGAATTTAACTTGCTATGTTATATTCAAATTTTAGATATTGACCGCAGATTCTTTCTTTGATATATCCCTGGCAATGAATTGTTAAACAGCGAGATATAGTTACATTTCTTTGGCTTATCTAAAAACTGTACACGGTAGTTCAGCATCTAAACAGAACCGTGCAGACTTCATCTGCATATGCGCAAAACCAAAAAGATGGAGCTTAGTAGGCTTTGGGTAGCTGCGAAAAGCAATGTATCACCTAGTGACGAACCTTGTGAGGGCTTTGAGATTTACAAAGACTGCTGTGAGAGGAAGTTCCATCAGAAATCTTCCTTTTATAGGGTTTTCAAGGAAGACCAAATTGGAATTTACTCAAAAGTTTAGTTGAGTCTAACAATCAGCACAACCGAGCATTAACCATCTTCTCTATCATCTTGCAGGCCCAGCTAACTAATCAAATGGGGCAATAGCTTGAAGACTTTTAAGGTTTGTGGTAGTTTCAGTATAGGTACTATTAATTTCGAGCAACCTTGAGTGCGTGATTTAAATTCCCCATGATAAAGGAATGGTTGTAATATAAATCAACAGGAGTATTGAAAGTGTATACCTCTCGATCGAAATTCTGGTTAGTATTTACATTGCATAGACTTGTAATGTGGTCTACCACTCTTCTTGATCGTATATTATTTCATCATTTATTTGTAAAAATACATTGGAATAGGAAAAGTTATAGAAGCAACATATTTTCTCCAAAACTGCTCTTTACCTTTAGTTATTGTGCATTGGCATATGACCTGCGTTGGTTTAAAGGAAATACAATTTTCTAGGATTGCTTAACGCTTAACGGTTGCGTTGATCTCATCTGTCTACCAAGAGATCGATCGCTTACAGGGAATACCTCTAATACTAGCAATAAACTGTTGAGCAGCGTCTATTGTTATATCAGTAATGTTAATACCGTAAGGTAACTGTTTGTAGACCGTAATAAACGAGTGACATGATCTTGATATCCTCTCCAGTCTGCTGCATGCCACAGCCATTTATAAGAGAAGTCTCCAGGTAACTGGACAAGAGCTATTCTGCCGACTGAGATCGAGAAATTTTCGCTAAAGTGCAGATCAGGAATCATAGTCCAGAAAGTCAGATCGATAACACTAAATTCTCTAGTAGAAGCGTCGAAATCGATATTGTCTCCGTTTGGAACTCAATAGTCCGCCATGAAATGTCAATGTCAGTATCAGTATCAATGTTAGTGCTCTAGTGAAATTAAGTTTTTAACGAAAGCCAAAGATTAATAAATTCTTTCTGCTATTCCGGTAACAGTTTACTCTAGCTGCCCCTAGAATGTAACTTCTACAGTAAACATTCAACCTTAACAATGCACGTATATCCATTCAGTGAGTCAAAAGACACCGGCAGAAGGCCTCTCCGACGTCAAACACTTAGAAATTTAAAAACAAAAACTCCGAAAATCAACGAATCTGACATGACAGCGTAATATCGCGGCGAAGTTCGTGCTGCTCTCCGACAGCGTACCAACCGAGAGTACCACAACCCAATTTTTCTAAATTAGCTGGAGGACATTGACCCCGCGCAAGCACGAATGAATTCGTTTATTCAATTCGGCTCCCCATCAGATTGGGGTGCAATTCTTAAAAAAATGTTTGATTTACTACTTCTAACCTAAGCACCCCCTCGCTTCGTCCCCATCACAAGGTTAGGGTGGAATTCTTGAAAAAGGTTATTGTTTTACTCTTCTAACCTAACCACCACCTCGCTTCGCCTCTATCACATGATTAGGGTGAAATTATTGAAAAAAATTATTGTTTTACTCTTCTAGGCTAACCATCACCTCGCTTCGCCCCCACCACAAGATTAGGGTGGAATTAATTTTCTTTACCTTCGCAGGCAGAATTGTGTTCTGTGAGTAATTCTTTATCAACTGATACCAAAAACTTGCTGTTAAAACGGCTCTTTTGGGGGTAGCCAAAGTAAACAATTACCGAAAGAACTTCAAAAGTTCGCTAGCAGTAGAAAATCCCATCACTTTCAACGAAGAACGCAAAAGTGTAAAACATAAGAAACCTAAATACTTTTTAAATATGAACGTCACTCCCATTAGCATAACTACCAAAGCAGCAATACCAACGAAAAATACAAAAAGGCGAAGCATAAGAGAGCTAAAGACTCTTGAAATATAAATGTCACTCCCACTACCATAACTAATAATTTACAGAACGGTGAAAACCCCAGAATTTCCGACAAAAAATAATTGACGGTAAAGCACAAAAAACCTGGAAGGCTGACACGACAAGAATCCGAAGAGACAAGCGAAGTTGTCATTGAAAACTAATTTGACATCCTAGCGGAGGAAAATAATGAAGACGATGCCATTGACGCAAGCCCACGCGAGACTGTAAAGAGAAAGCAAATATCACCAATCATCATCAAACAGAAAGAACGCTGGGTATTCCTGTCAAACGAATTAAAACGCCCAAACCTAAATTTCACCAAAGCGAAGAACATCAATGAAGGTATCAGCATTCACCCAGAAAACATCCAGGACTATCGTAAGATCATTCACTCCCTAGATGATGATGGCGTTTTACACATACCAATTCTCGGCAGAAAATCCGATACGAAAAATCGCCGCAGAAATAAACATTGCAAAAGTTAAAAAAGACCTCCATGGTAAAGGTTTTCAGGTGAATTCCCCAATCTGAATTACCATGAGAAAGGCAAAACGACCCACCTCTTGGTTTTGGTAAGTCCAGTCAAATCATCAGAGACAAAAGAGATCTGTAAGATGCCAGAGCTTCAACCATTCTTTTTTTCACCATGTGAAATGTGCCGGGGATCACCACTCGACCACCTGCACCAAAAGCAAGGACCAACCGGCAACATGCCCAAATTGAGGTGGTAGCCATTCAGCCAGTTACTAGGGTGCCCAGAATTTTTAAAAAAGGCCATCTCACGGGAGAAACCTGAACCAGCCTTGGAGAGACGACGCATGACTCCAACAATATGTTTACCATCGAGCCCGCCTTGTCTCACAAAGTCATACAGCTGAGTGGCTGCAATCCTTTCCGCTCCCTCAAATACAAAACCACCTCAAGATTCCCAAATTGCTAACTCACCTTTGCACCACCGACTACTGGGGAATACCGACAGAGCAAAGTACCCTGACACGCCAAAAAAGGTACCATCAATCGCCCTTGACGCAATCTCACATCCTGACATCTTTAGAGCCTTCCTGCTGCTGCCGAAGATGCTAGCTTTTTTGAATAAAACTACTGTTGCAGCCAAAGTAAGCAACGGGCTATAAAAAGCCCACCCTAATAACCATCACCAAGATTCATACAACAGTTGAAAAAGGCTAAGGCACTCAGCAACAGCCACGTGATAAAAGGAAAAGAGAGAAAAGAAAAGGAAGTGCGGTCGGATTAAACAAGCGATGAAGACGTTAGGCTTTCCTCTGTTGATGACTTAGGCTAACTTTTCTTACATTTCTTCTGTGGAAAAGCAGTCTTAAGAATTTCGTCGTCTTGAAATATACACCGATCGAGATGTAAAAGTCTCTGCTTTGTTGATGATTTTTCAGAAACTATAGATTCTGCTGCAACTGGGTCGAAGGAAGGAGAAACGCAGGTTGCTTAAAGCTGCTGAAGTTCATGCCCTGTATCTATTAAAAGTCGATGAAGCAGAGTACCATAAATTACATTCTATGTAATACTTTTTATGCAGAAGGTTTTTTTTAATGATGTTGAATGTAGCCCGATTTTTTTACGTTATAGTAAACGTTTAATAGTACATGCTAGTAGGCTTCTTTTATAATTAGAATGAAAATACGTTGTTTTTACGATTTTCATGCACGTTTAATCCTTTTATCTGTATAAAGCTACACATTTCAAGCAATTCACAACATTTTCACGCAAAAATGTTGCGGTACATTTCACATTTTGTAGTTTAGCTAATTGCCTTTTATTATAATTATAAAAGTGTACCTAAATATCTAAGAATTATAACAAGCAGGAATCTAGCAGTCTAAAACCACTCGCAGAAACGTAATTTCAACAACAACCAGTGCAGTGGCGTGAAGGAAGGTTTCTGTTGGTTGAATTTTTTAGTTTGGAAAAATTTCAGATATTTCTAAACTGCATTTATCTAGAGATTGTTGCTATTACAACTGTAGGTTCAAGATTATAGAGATAGTAAAAGTTAATATTGCTAGTTAAAAAGGACACACAAACAATTCTCTTTACTGAAACATACAAATGATTCATCAATTCCGATTTTGGCTTTAAAAATGATCCTCTTCTCTAGATTTTATAACTTACAATGTTATAAATATTCTTTATTAAACCAAAAAGACAAGATTTCCAAGTCACTAGCATTCTATTTTATAGTTTTTTATATCAATAAATTTCTTTTACTAAAATATTGTTCGATTTAAAATTTCTTTCAGCTCTTTTCCAAGGGATTGATTCGCTGAAATTTTTTATTATTTCAAATCTTACTTTCATAAGATAAGAATAAGAACGAAAATGACAACTTGAAGTCGGAAAAATAATATGGGACGAGTATAAGTTTTTCTCTTGGCTCGCCTGTTTAACCGGCTTTATAAAGCATCAGTCAAAACAATGGGGCGGTTTTATTCGAGCGGAAATCCAAACAGCGAAGGCATCAAAAACAGCAGAATGCAGAAAACAAAGTAAACAGTATAAGAACACTGAAAGCTGAAAACTAAACATTGTTAAATATTTGAGTCAAATTCTTCTTAGGGTTTTCAAAACAAATTGCCATAAACAGGATGCTCTTTGATTGCAAAGATGAACTTGCAGAAATAATTTATTTCCTTCGGGTAGAATTATACCAGCTATTTATGTACTACATTAAATTTCAGCTTTTATGAAATAAATAAATTGAAAAGTGTTTGAACTTACTAATAGGTTGGTTATAAAATGAAATTATGTTTTTTT
>VTPC01085278.1:0-10126 GCA_011009095.1 Ignelater luminosus | reverse complement strand
TTAAACAACGTTCCGGCCCGAAGTCAGTGCCTTATTAACTAATTCCTGGAGCATGTCTCTCCAGACACGTTTTAGAGCGCGTTTTAAGGCTGCCACATCCTTCGTTTTGGGTCTTCACAGTTACTGTTTCATGTAGCCCCACACAGAATAATTCCTATGAGTAGCATCAGGTGACTTAGACATTCGTTTTTTTTTGGGAAATATTTTAATTTGCCTTTTCATAAACTCCGTGGGAACTTTTGAAACGTGCGAAGGTGCGGAATCATGGTGGAAGACAAAACCACCATCAGGATACAAACATGGAGCGTCTTCGGTCAAAAAAGGTTTTAAGACGTTGTGGATATACTATGTGCTATTACCTTTTGCCCCGGGATCAGTAAAATGTAGTTTTGTTTTACCGTTATACAAAACCCCACCCCACACTATAAATTTTCTTGTCGTTGGTAAACTTTCAATGAGGGATGTTTTCGGTCTATGGAAACATACTGAATGCGTCGTGTTCCAATTACATTATTGATGTACAACCATGCTTAATCGGCGGTGATGTATGTAATCCATTTACCCCATTATTTAAACCACGATATAAACTTCTAAAACATTTATTCCGTTTTTCAATGTTAGCTTTGGTCAACCGATGAACTTGGAATCTTTTCTCGCTTATAACTTTAAGGTTTTGTTAATATGATAGTTAACCATTCTTCCCGACACACCTATTATCTTTCCCATTTGCCTTTGGCTCGGAGGATTGATCTGGGATGCCATTCTCTTGATCTTCCTTAACTTTATGTTTGTTACCACTGGTCTCGGCCTACCTAGTGAAGATCTTTTATTACTTTTCTTGCATTTTTTTGGTAAATAATTGGTTTCGCTTTTTATTTTAGATATTACTCCCAAAGATATTTAAATATTTTTTGGATTTAACTTTTATTTAATCACTCTATAACTTGCTTTTTCGTTTAAAAGTTCCAAAACGTGACTTAACAATTGGATCTATTTTCTTCGGCGCCATGTATGATTTGATTTCAAACATTTGATCATAAATAAGTCACTGCAATTGCTTTTTTGTTACAAACGATTTTCTTTGCGCGAAATTTAAAAATCTACTAAACTTGAAAAGTAGTCACGATCATTATGTAACATCCTCTGTATAATATAAGCAAGTGACTTAGTGAGTAAATTAGTATACGTCTTTTTACACTAAAGATTGTATGTAAATCTCGTATTTCTACGATGCACTAAAATGTCATCCTTCCCTAATACTGATGGACAGTTTTTTGTATTGTAAAACAAACCATATACAAATTTTATGGATGTTACGAGGGTTGCTATCTATATTTCTAGCCTTGGCAACACTGACTGTTTCCAGGCGTCAGCTGACATTTCCGGTGTAAACTTTACATTGTTTAACATAACCTCAACCACAACATTTTGTCATTTGAGTGCGATTAGTGTTGTTTGCAGTTAATTGAAAAGTGCATTCCCTAGTAAAAAATGGAATTGACCCGTGAACACTTTCGCGCAATTATTTTTTATAACTTTCGACGTGGATTATCACGACAAGAGTGCATCAATGAACTTAATACATTATATAGCGATGAAGCTCCATCCTACAGCACTGTAAAAAACTGGTATAATGAATTCAAACGTGGCCGATGTTTAGTCCAGGACGAAATCCGTGAAGGCCGTCCAAGATCTGTCGTTGTGCCTGAAAACATCGATGCTGTGCGTGAACTGATTAAACAAGATCGTCGTGTGACATACCGTGAGATTGAGGCATCTTTGGGCATTAGTATGACTAGCATCAACAAGATATTACATGATCATTTGGCCGTAAAAAAAATTTGTTCCCTTTGGATCCCGCATAACCTGACCAATGCTCAAAAGAAGGCTCGCGTCGACTGGTGCATTGAAATGTTGAAAACATTTGCGAAAGGTGCATCAAAGGCTGTGTACAACATCTGCACAGGTGACGAATCATGGATCTACGCATATGACCCCGAAACAAATCAGCTATCAACTGTGTGGGTCTTTCAAGGCGAGCCAAATCCAACAAAAGTTGTTCGCGGAAGAAGCACATCGAAGCAAATGGTTGCCTGTTTCTTTCGCATTACCGGTCATGTGGCAACAGTGGCGTTAGAGCAACGTAAGACGGTCAACTCTAAATGGTACACAACCATTTGTTTGCCAGAAGTCATTGGAGAAATTCGGAAAACTTCAAAGAAGAGGCGAATCATTCTTCATCATGACAATGCAAGCTCTCACACCGCTGCTCAAACAATTGAATATTTAACCAGCCAGAAGGTCGAGTTGATGGGCCATCCACCATACAGCCCTGATTTGCCACCCAATGACTTCTTTTTATTCCCGTACATCAAAAACAAACTGTGTGGTCAACGATTTTCAACACCAGAAGAAGCCGTTTTTTGTTTCAAAACGCATATTTTGGAGCTGCCTCAAACAGGGTGGAAAAGTGCTTCGAAAATTGGTTCAAACGCATGGAAAAGTGTATCAATCTTAATGGAGAATATTTTGAAAAACAATATAACTAGTTTCGATCATAAATACTTGTTTTTTCTTTGTTAGGCCAGAAATATAAATAGCAACCCTCGTATTACACGTCTATCGGCCAAGGAGACATTAAATGAGGCTAATAAGTCACCCATATCATAAACGTTCTAAGATGCTACAAATCCAACCGATATCATTATTTTTCGAAGAATGGTAAAAATGACCTCAAGTGCCCCTTAAGTGGTAATGAAGAGCATACTGTAGGTAACTGTAAGTCTAAAAACTTGTAGTCTTGTAATTGTGTCTTAGTTAAGTGTAAAAGCAAGGTTGCAGCAGACGTTAATGTAAAACGTGCAGGCTGAAATCCACAGCATCGTTATGTTTATAAGCAGCTTATTTTTAAGTTAAAACAAAATGTCATAGCTTGCAATAGTAATTACTGGTAAGTGACTCTACGTCTAATAAGAATTTATTTATCCTACATCAACTGCAATTTCTTTCTTTCTTTGTGCAGTTCTTCAAACTCCGTGCTGTCTTGTTACTGTCAGAGTGTTAGAAGGCTCAACACTAACATTGATGAATTCTACGCAAGGATAGGGACTTTGCTAACCAAAGGCGGAGGAATACTGATTGCTGTTAAAAATCTGTATAAATGCTTACTTATCAACCTAAATAATTTGTACATTAGTTTTCTTCTTATTTACTCATTTTACAACAATGATTTCTAATTTTTGCCAGTTTAATTACGTACTTAATGATAAGAATTATATTTGCGATCTGATATTTGCTAACAGGTTTTGCTTTGTTTTAAATGATACCGTATCGCTGGTATCCCAAGACATTCATCACCTTGCTATATCATTTACGCTTTCAACAACCATTAACGTCAATGTTTTTAATGCATCTACGACATTTATAGACTCCAATGACCATTCTCTTAATTACTACTTTAAAAATGTTAACTTTATATTTTTCCACGTAGATATAAAAAGTGTAAGCAGTAGGGAATTTTTAATACTGTTTACCTACTTAGTAGTGATAGTAGAATCATGCATTGCAGAGCTTTAACTAATTGGTTACACCTTGTATATATAGTGACATCACACCTTATATAACTACTGAACAATACGGATTTGTTAGGAAACACAGTACAGTTATCTAAACCGTTCAGAACTCGACCAGCGTCCATTAGCACTCTGTAAGTGATAATCTCTACTTGGAAAGTTGTATAAAGAATGTTACTGTTCTTTCTTTTGTCGCACAATTTGTAAAAGTAACTTGCAACAACACTCTTCGGTAAAAACATTTAAATTTTGCGTAAATAGAAATTTAGTAAGCGTTAAATCGTCCATGTCTTCTGCAAAATTAACAATCTTAATTCGTGGCATAATTCCCTTAACTGTTTTCACATTGTAATTTTTTGAAATGCTAGACTTTGTTATAGATGTAAATTTAGCAGCATCAAGAAGATTTTCTAAATCTACCAGTATACCTCCATTATTGATATGCTTTACATTTTTGATCTTAATGTTATAAGAAATCGGATCGACATTCTTTAAGATATCTTACTTTACTTCGTTAATGCTTTACTTTGCGACTGATCTTTTGATTTTATAATAATTTGTGTTTGAGGTTAAGATGTAATCTGAGGTGATAGTTGGACTATTGCCACACGCTGATGCGATACTTTGTCGTGACGTTTCGGAAGCTGACTCTGTTTACGTCCTCAGGCGTTTGCCCTGAGAAGAGTGGTTTGGTTAATTTTTTATTACTTTTAGACAACGTTGAGATATAACTTTAGCAACATAAGATGATGAAGAAGAATCGCTTGGAATTATTAATGGCTGAGTAAGTTATTTTCTTATACGCAATTTCAAAAATCTGACTTTAGCTTTTCAGAACTATTATCTAAGGTACGTGTAAATTCATTTATTCTTCTATGTTAATCCAGCACTAGATTTGAATAAAGTGATAAAAATTCTTGCAATGACCGACACTTGATAAGAAGTTTATACTTGTCGCAATTCGGTGAGATGATTTGAAAATAAACTAGCTTTGCAGTTTATGGCAGGTAAGTTATAGTTTTTAAGAAAATATTAAGAAAAGTTGGATTTTAAAAAGTTTAATAGATAATACGCAGCTACCGCCGCAAAACTTGAATGCCGCTATAATATTCTACAGTAATATTAAATTATAAAAGTTTGGGCAGTTGTTATTTATTAAGTAAAACTACCACCTGTAAAATATAGTCAACTGCACACTGCGAGTACATTCATTTCATGACACTCTTAACTTGACAATACAATTAAAAACGCTTTGTGCAACCAAAGGATTACATCATTAAATTATGAACTCTTTTTCTGGATTCTGACGGTTGAGGGCAGTCTACCTGTATGTTCATCTTCAAAAGAGTGTCTGCTACAACTGAATTCACGATGTTATATAAACCGCACATTCTTCCAATGTATTTACTAAGTTTTTGTCAAATTGAGTTGAAGTCATCTCTATTAATAATTAAAGTTTAGGAAATTATAAGAGATTCGAGATAGCTGTTGTGGATCCATGAGATGTACACTGAATTTTGGGGCATTATAAGAACAGCGGTTTTTTATTATTATTTAAGATTTGTGAATTAGTGAAACTAACAATTTGTTAAAATAAGTTTTAGTAGTTATCATGAATGATGAATGTATTGTGCCTAATGCTAATCAATTGAGTCATGTTATTTACTTTCAATTTTGATGTATTGGCTATTATATAATGCCAGAGAAAAAAAATATAAGTTATCAAAAGCTGTCAATCTGTTTTATTATCTATACCTAAAATAGTTTGTGAAAGTGTAGAAAATTGGAAAAAGTAAGTACATCTGACCTTTGGGAAAATAAAGCTTGTAATAATAAAGAGTAACAGTGAAAAGTTACATGGATAGTACTATCGGCAAAATTTGATTAGAGGCAGTTTCAGTAACTATCCAGTGACCCGAACCCTACGAATTTTCTGTAAATCTGTTGGAGACTTTCGTAGAGGAATTGAGTTGAACTCCGACTCTTTGAGTCAAAAAGAGCAACTCCTTAGGAAGTCGCGGAATGCGATACAAGTCGAAAAAGAACCAAAAGAATTAGAAAAGCTGTTACAAGTTGATCCGGTAGATGTGGATGAGTTAGAGCCTCAACTAGAAATACTGTTGTCCATCTTCGATAATTATCAGTTACTAAAACTTGAATTACAAGAGGAGCTTGCTCAGAATGACGAAGGATTAAAACTTCAAGTACAGTTAGACGATTTCATAAGAATAAAGAAGCCAGTCGTAACAATCAAGCGGCGTTGTAGAAAGCTGACTAAAGAAGATAACAGCAGCTCCGACTCCGGGTTGCCTCGTACTAACAGAATGGCGGAGCAATACCGTATTAAGTTGCCCAAGAGAGAATTACCCAAGTATGGAAGAGACGTAAGAGGATGGTTAGCGTTTTGCTCAGCGTTCCAGAATATACATGAAGACAAGCATTTGGCGGAAACAGAAAAATACCAGTACCTAGTCCAATGTATGGTATCGGAGTCAGAAGCACATAAAGTAGTGATGAGCTGTCCTGTGTCAGGCGATAACTATGAGTCTGCAGTAAAAGATCTAAAAAGAAGATTTGGTCGGGTCAGCATGCTCATAAAAGTATACGTCTGAGATCTATTATATTTGGTAATCCGAAATTCGCAGAAAGAAGTCATGGACTTCGTGGACCAGATCAGAAACCTTGGAAAACTCAGGGTCACAATAGATAAGTGTGCTCAAGTATTACATCCTATTATAGTCCTGCTTACTAAAAGAAGTGTTGAAGGCATGGCAACGATCCGACACAATAGACAAGTTAATGGAATTTCTTGTCGGCAAAGTCGACGCAATGAAAGAAAGGGATCTTGCTTACCCACGGTTTGCAAGAGAAAAGAAGAAACCCTCGCTGCACGACACCAAAAGGGGCAAGAAAATAGATGAGGTGCCGACCACATCAGGGTTCATGCTGACAGAGACAGGTCCGACACAACAAAAACCAAAGTCTTCGTGTGCCTTTTGTAGCGGACACCACGCAAGCCAAGAATGTTGTAAGGCTTTCAAACTGAATTGCAAAGAAAAAATAAAAAAGCTGATTGAAGAAAAGCGATGCTTCAAATGCCTCCAAACAGGACACGCGAAAAAGAAGTGTAAAGCCAAGATAACACGTGTAGTGTGTGGAAAATACCACTACGCAATCCTACGTAGAGGTCCTTCAGCACAGTATACACCAACCTTATATGTCAGAACAGCATGTCGGATTCGAAAGCAACGTGGGCCATTACACCACCAGCCAACAAACGCCAAGCCAGCAATTTAGAGAAAATGAGGAGCAGCAGAAATCCAGTAAATTCAATGGCAAACAACGAATCGACCTCCGATGCAGCATCAAGCAGACGGACACAAAATGGTGAATTCCAGTTCGAATAGTATAGTAAATTCTAACGTGTACTTAAAAAAGTTATTGGTCAAGCTATGGGGGCCGAATGGATGTCGAATCCTACGAGCAATGATTGACGGAGGCTCCAGCCAATCCTACGTATTAGAAAATATAGCCAAGCAATTAGGTCTACAGCAAATGGGACGACAAGATCTCATGCATGAGTTATTCGGTGGCAGAACTAACTCCGACAAACACAATTTGTTTGAGATAACGCTTTCAAACCTTCATGGTCAAGATTACATTCGACTTGTTGTGTCAGGCATACGAAACATTGGCAGTAAGGTCATTAGGCCAAGTGTCGAAGAATGGACAAGACGGTTACAAGCATGTGGCATAGAAATTACAAGTTTGTACGGTAAAACGAATACAGTGGAATTACTCAGCGGAGCTGATCTAAATCCTAAAATAAGCACGACGAACTCGTTTCGATTGTCGGAGGAATTGTCAGCAAGACAGACCAAGTTAGGAAAGATCAGTGAACGTAACTCGCTTCCGACACGAGCCAGTAGTGGAATGGTCGTGACATTCATGACAGTGCAAAAAATGAGTATCAGCGATCTCTGGGCATTAGAGAATATCAGCATCGTGGATGAAGGAGCAACAAGGTCCAAGACAGATCTCAACCATGCTGTTATGAAAGAGTTCCGAAGTACAACCAGAAAACTTCAGGATGGAAGATATGAGGTTTGTTTGTCATGAAAATCAACAGCAATAGAAGACAAGCTGAAAAAAGGCTTGACAGAGCTACCCAAAAAATGCGTTTTTCGCCCTTTGTTATGCTCGTCTTCAGATAGATACTAAACCAAACTATGATTTTGATTTATAAATATACACTATCTGCTTTTAAGTATTTACAATTTTAAAAATCTAAAAGGAAACAAAGCGCGTTGGGATAACTTATTCCTGTATCACATTTGTAACACTGCTACCATGTAGAACTGTTTCTGTGGTTGGAAGATTTTGGAAAAGGGAAAAATCCTTGGTATAAGTAGTGATACTCTGAAACTGCATGTTAGTACCTTCATTTTAAACTTATCGACTAGTTGTATGTGACATTAGAAGACTTTAGCTGTATACATCGTATAAAAGAACAAATTTAAGTTTTACATTTGCACAGCTTACGGTTATACTCAAAATCCTTTTTTAAGTTAGTAACAAATAAATCTAGAAAGGTATAAAAACTAACTAAAAAAGATTTAAATTTTATTTCAAGACCTTCACGACCTTGCCACTGTAGCTTGATCTCAATTGTAACAAAAACGATGTTTTCAAAGCTTTTTAATGTAAATGTAAACTTTGCCTTGGTGAAGCTTTTGTCAACTCTAGTTTCATGACTTTGTTTTTGCAATTCACGATTGAATTTAACTACCCTCTCAGCGCTTATATATGGAACTCTTAACCTATAGAGAGTTACTATCTTTCATATAAGTAGCTTATTTTTTTCCATTTTCATATATAAAGTTTTATATGCACAAAGACCGAAGGAAATGAATACTACTTATGTTACTGGCCCTACTGTAACCGTCTCTTTGCTGTTGAATAGAGATTAACTTTATTTATAATTGCATTCATTACTACCTGCATTATATTTTTTTCAAGATAGTCTAAAATCTAATTGCGAAACACTTGACTCGATTATGCTGAAGTATTTTTAATAATAATATTCAAATTTTTAGATGTTATGGAAGGAAAAAGAAAGAAATGAATAGAATAGGTACAGTTCTTTTTAAGGTGCCAAAAAGCTTGGAGAATTGGCAATATCAATGATTTACCTCGGATTTGAAACGCTTTTATTAAAAATATCTTGACATTACCGCTGTGAGATTTATTTCTAGCACACTAAACTAAGGTTTTTCTTTATTCTTCTTTAGGAAAATTCCAGTATGTATTCTAACTATAAGGACGCTTTAGGGTATCGTATCTCTGTGGAACTGTAAAATCTTCTAGTACGATTCTCCTTTTCAGTTCTTTAAATATCGTAGTCGCTATCCAAGGACTTGTCAACGTTTTTATTTCAAGCTCATAGAAAGCTAAATCCATAGAAGCAGTCCTCTCTTAAGAGGTGCTATAGAAATACATACATGATAATCGAAATTGTTTATCTTTTATTTTTATCTAGAATAATTGCAACAAATTTTGGACGTCATGTATTTTTTATTGTTTATTGTCCTTGAGACGATTTTGTTTCACTCAACTAGAATGTTTTTAAAATTACCATCACGTAAAGACATTTTTTTCAAGAATCCACCTAATTGAAAATTCAATAACCGAGTTGCATAAAGTAAGAGTTCGCGAACTTTCCTGTGAGTGGAATAACAAAGATTAAACCTTACAAGCGTTCAAAATCAGAATCTCAGTCTGCAACCTTATATTGTCTTATTGTTAACGTGATGAAGTAACCTTGAAATAATCAGACCATTAAATTGACTTGCCAACTTCTAGGCCACGAATAAATGAATCAGAATAAAGGAGGTATCAAATAGAATACGGAAACATTTGCATTTGAAATTTTATATTAAAATGACTTGGAAATTCTATTACACTATTAGTTTCAGACTGCTTACTCTTACAAATGGAACGAGCATAAATTAGAAAAAGAAAGCTTCAAAATAGAAACAAGCCGTTTTGTGAAATTGTTTCTAGTCTTTTATAAGTAGTACTTCTGGTCTAGTTGAATCAGTTTTATTGCGCTAAAAATAAATATTAGAATGTGAAAACTCGACGTCTTTTAATACGCTTTTAAACTCGAGTCGACAAAATCGAATCCTTACATAAATACTTAATTTATGAAAATTTAGGAAGCCATAATAAAAACTTCAGTTTTGCTGAATACTAAAACGTGTTGTGATTTTTGAAATTATTTATTGTGATGAAATAATTGATATCTAAGAGCATGCCACAAAAAAGAGGTGTCTTTAGTTATTGATTCTAATTTACGATTTTTGAAAATGCACAAAAAAGAATTATTTTTGGCACGTAATAGATTGATCAATACTACTTTTCTAATCTGCTAGAAATTAATTCTATACGCATTCAAACCGTTTGAACCTACAAAGAAAAGATCATTACGTGTTATCGGCGAGGTATGTTTGACAGGTTACAACCTTTTATTAGAAGATTCACTGTAGACATTT
>VTPC01085269.1:0-10809 GCA_011009095.1 Ignelater luminosus | reverse complement strand
TCATTTGCTTCCTTCCTCATTTTTCCATTTACTGTACTGATTCTTTCTTCATTTCCATTTGGTCTCTCTTCGTCGATGTTTTTTTTTTAGTCAATTAATGATAAATAAAAGTCCATTTATTTGGTGTACCTTATTTTATTTTATTTTTGATGTACTTTTCTTGTGATAACATGTCACATTGCACATAAACCGCAATAAACATAACAGAAACCATAAATATAACAAATCTTAAGAACGATTCACATAAAAATCTTAATAACCATATACATAAACATCTTAACAATCATATAAATAACGAATATTAATAACCATTTACAAAAATAATCTTAATGGTCCATATACATTCCTTTTTTATTATTACTTCTTTTCATTTTTTAAAAGAAAAGACTTATTTCACAATTTTCTATTTTTCATTTTTTTATATCTATCAACAACCACATCTAGATACCCTTGTTTTCAATTTTTCTTTTCCACAAACTTCCCTTTTTTCCTTTCCTTTTTTTATTATCTAGCCGCCCACTCTATACAACCTACTTTTCGTTATCTATTCCTAATCACAAAACCTACTGTACATGGACTTAATCATATTATATTCTTTGAATGATTAACCCTTTTCTTTTTATTTTAAACCATATAGTTTTGAATATCATCACACTATGTTCCGTTCTTCACAAGATATCTAGTATGTTGAATTACAGTATCTCAAGATATAGTACTAGTAATTTGTTCTACCTTCATGTATCCATTTTTTATAATTATTAACATTGTTCGAGTCGCGTTTATTCTAATGTTTTTACATTCTTTACATAGCATGGCAAGTTAAATATACTTATTCCTAAATCTATTGTACTTATCTTAGCAAAGTCTACATTATTGAAGATTAATGTTTTTTGTATCTTTTTTGTATAGCACTACATTGAAAATAATATTCTTGTCACATATCAGGTTCATACCGCTATAGAAACTTTGCAGGTATTCAGTAAACTCTACAGCTCCAATTTGAAAAAACTAAGAAGCGTATGGAAAAATTTGAGAATATTACTATTGGAGAATGACAGCATTGATGTGATTTACTTCCTTCAGTGATTCTTCTGGTTAAACTTTATCTATTTTACATCTAGTTTTGGTTCTGCAATACTAAGATCAAGAAGAATACAATTCGCTAGCCAAAATCTAAACAAATAGTCTCACACGTCGTTTAATTGTACCAAACACATAGAAACATATTACATAATAAGATAAATTGCATCCAAAACTCTGAATAATCCTTTTCAAACAGCACCAAACCAGTAATTTCACAATTCATAAACTCTTTATTCTGTGCACCATAAGAACTAGGAATGAATACTCATATTGCCAAAATTTTGCTTTCTAGGTGCTTTATGTTTTGGTTAACTACTAGACCGACTTTGATCATTACTGGTACATTAGGGCAGGTCAAAAAAATTGTGTGGGCTTTAGTACCTAAAGTAAATGCTTGTAGACAAGGGCCCTATTTTTCGGGAGCCCCAAGAATTGTATATTTTTTGATTTTAACTAATGGTGAAAGTTCAATTGGAATTTGCGTTTCGTTCCTCTCGCCAACAAACGTATTATGGAATATGTAAACAAGCAATGTTTATTTCTAATTCCAAATGTTAGTTCTAGTTCATGGAAATTGGAGTAATGAATGAATTTTATAAATCTCTCATGCTTTATAGTAGGAAAACTGCGGATATAAGACAGGTGTTAGTGTATCAAATGAAAATAAATTTTATGTCTTTTCAAATGACGGCCATAAATACTGGATGTTCCAATGCAGAAAAATTGGTAAAATTTGGATTTGCATTTCTTGATCACCCTGCACGACATGATCCAATACTACTTTATAATTTTTAACACTTAAAAAATAATATTTATTTACTTTTATAAATGTATGTTGAATAGAACCACCTTGTTGAAGGTACGCAGTCATTTACCTAAACTAGAATTCACGAACAGACAGAGTTATCACGTTAAAGCTGCATGTTCAACCCATGGCCACAGTTTTGGTAAGTTTCAAATAAAAACGTGGTGAGAGAAGATCGGTGAATGCCGAGAGCTGAGTGAAACCGACTCAATAATTTCTTACTGCAGTAAAAATTATATTTTTGAGTGATCATGCATTGATCACCTACTTTTACCATTCCATCTTTTCCTAAATCCTTGTGTAGGTCTAAATTGGGAAATAGCCTTTCTGATTAAATTATTTAGTCATTATTTGGAAATTCCTCGCCAGTTTTCTCAAGGAACAATATCTCGATAATTTTCAAAACTTCTGGTGCAAAATGAGTTGCCATGACTTAGTGAAATAATGCCAGAGCTTAAATTAAATTATTAAAATCAACAAAATAACTGTTTGATTTACTATTTACATCGAATAGTTTTCTTTTCAGCAGACTAGATTTGCGTACTAGCCAAGTAGAATTAGGTTTCTACCCCAGAAAAATTAATTCCCGAACAATTTTCTTGGACCTTAAAAAGCTCGAATTGTAGTATAAAATCCCAAAAGTCCTCTTGTAGCAGCGCCACCGTTCATCGTAAAGAGATGATTTTTTTATTTCCTCACAAATTTTATTATCTTCTAGTTTTTTTTTGAATCATGTTTTGCTACTTTGTTTGATTTTCAAAATATTTTCGAGAATATGGGGTCTTTCTAAAATTTTTATTAAAAAATGATATTTAAAGAGCCATAGTTTAAAAACTAATGCATTAATCAAGATCTTGTTTAAACAAAAGTTGTGCTTTATTTTGTTAGCTTTAATTTGATACCATAGTTGATGTGGTTTGATCAAAAGGGAGACGAGTAATTAGTGATAAACCAAAGACCGGGTTGACCCGTCATCATACAGATGAGATACACAGTGTGAGTCAGGTAATCCCAATTATTCTACTATCAGTTCATACCCCCTTCCTGCTCATTATGAGATTTTAATTATTCATTTCCCTATGTACATACAGTGCGAAAGCCGGGTGTGGAACGCTTTAGATAAAAACTTCTGTGTGCATCTGAAGCCGAAATCTTCGGATATGTCAACCTTATTTCGCAATGAGGCATTTATTAGAATGATTTTAATTTTTTCTTTGCCCACACCCCTACCCCAGAAGACGTCATCAATTTTCTTTTTAATGGCCACCCCCATCTTTTCTTACAGATTCTGATTCTCTTAAAGATTTTGCGTACGGCAAGCATACAATTATGTCAGTGGCTTAACGTCCGCACTGTATGAAAGACCAGATTATTTTGTGCTATTACTAGGGCAAGGTAAAAAGTTCTAGGCCTAGCACTGAAAGACTTTGTTTTTTGCTTCAAAAATATTATATTTTTATATATATATATTCTTCATTTAGTTCGATACATTTTGTCCAACGTTTCTCTAATAAGATTCCATTTCTAAAGTGGGATTGCCAGAGGTTTGCAAAATATCGGTCCACAGCTGCTATCACCTCGTCATTTGAGTGAAAACGCTTTTCACCAATGAACTTTTTTAACTTTGGGAACAAATGGAAGTCAGAAGGTGCCAAATCCGGTAAATAAGAAGGGTGTTCCAGCAATTTTACTTCCTGAAGAGTTGAAACAAATGTCAATGGTGAGAACAAGAAAGGCAATTGTGTATCTACGAGGGCGGTTCAGTAAGTACCCGGGTTTGACGACAGAAGGCGTTCCTGAGGGAAGTTGGTGTTATCATCGTGTGCTGCCATCTATCAAACGACGGTATAACAAATTGCAGACTGATTGATAGGTTAGTTTGGATTTGACAGCCATTTGAGTAAGACGTGTTTCGTGATTTTAGCTAAGATGGAAAAAGAGCAGTATCGTTCGGTAATTCGCTTTCTGTTTTTGGATGGGAAAAAATGCGAGGAGATAAAAGCAAAGTTGGATGCTGTTTATGGGGACACTTCGCCATCTATGACCACAGTTAGATATTGGTTCAACGAATTTAAACATGGGCGAACATCCGTTTCTGATGAAGAGCGACCAGGACGCCCGGCAGACGTGGTTACCGAGGAACTCATTCAAAAAGTCCACGACATGATTCTCCCTGATCGACGAACGAAAGTGCGTGAAGTAGCAGAGGCCGTAGGTGTGTCCACCGGAACGGCAATTAATAATTTACATGATAAGTTGGCGATGAAAAAATTGTCGGCGCGATGGGTGCCGCGATTGCTAACGACGGACAACAAGCGGATGCGGCTGTTAACTTCGAAGCAGTGTTTGGAGCAATTTAAGCGAAATCCGAAGGAGTTTTTGCGTCGAGTTGTCACCGTTGATGAAACCTGGATTCATCCTTACACACCAGAAACTAAGCAACAATCAAAACAATGGATTTCTCCCGGTGAATCTGCTCTAAAGAAGGCGAAGATGGTTCCATCGGCTGGAAAGGTAATGGCGACGATCTTTTGGGATAGGAACGGCGTCATCCTCATGGATTTTTTAGAAAAAGGAAGAACGATCACTGGACAATACTACAGTGAGTTATTAGACAGCTTCGACAAAAAATTGAAGGAGACACGACCGCATTTGGCGAAAAAGAAGGTGCTGTTTCACCACGATAACGCACCAGCACATTCATCCGGAGTTGTCGCCGCCAGATTGCATGAATTGCGTTATGAATTGCTGCCGCACCCCCCGTATTCACCCGATCTGGCTCCCTGCGACTTTTTCTTGTTTCCTAACATGAAGAAATGGCTCGCGGGAAAAAAATTTAGCTCAAACGAGGAAGTCATCGCCGAGATAGAGGCGTATTTTGGAGAGTTCGACAAATCCTATTTTTTGGAGGGGTTAAAAAAATAGCAGGAACGTTGGAAGAAGTGTATATTTCTAAAAGGAGACTATGTTGAAAAATAAAAAAAAAATTTTTGAAAAAAATTGTGTCTTCATTTCTAACACGGGTACTTATTGAACCGCCCTCGTATGTATCTATGTATGTAATATTATGTGTATCTTAATGTATTAATATCGAGATTTATAACTTTGTTCTAAATTAATGAATACAATGAATATATTTCATGTAACCTAGTTACTGTTCTGTAATATTTTTCCCTCCAATATTCAGCGTTGTACATTAATTAGATAAAAGGCCTGATGGAAGTAATAAAGACATGGGATATCTGAACTCAAGAATGAAAATAGCACTTTTTAAAGAACATTTTAAAAAGTTTCCATATTTTCGAAAATGTTTAAGAACCAGAACAGAATAGCGAAACGGGATTCAAGCAAAACTGAAGACTAATAAAATTTGTGAGAAAATAAAAAAGCCCCTTTTTAGTGGTAATTTTATTGGGCTATACTGTAAAATTTCGTTTTCTGAACTGTGACTTTAAGGTGGTACTATTCCGTAAGTTATTTAAATAATATTTTAAAACTTATGTGACACTGTTTACAATGTTTAATTTATTACCTATTAAAAAATAAAAGAAAATACTGAGTTAAATTTTACAGACTGAATATGTCCAATTATTTTATGTACAGACTAAAAACATCATGTATACGTAGGTAGGTTGTTAAACAAACGATTTCTCTTTAGAAAGAGCTTATTACACATTTTGAGGTTAAAAATAAAAGCTGTGGTTTCTTTGTAAATAAAGAATGAGCCCGGACATACTAATTGTTATTTTAGCTCTTTATATTACGCAATATTTGCGATATTCTGGAGATGACTTGTTTTGCACTGTAAACCATTGTTAAAGTGAGGTACCAATTCCTTCCATTATATCGTTAAACAAAACACTTTTGTGCCTTTGAATTTTCGAATTCAAGCTGCTATATAATGGTGAATTAGATAGTGGGTTAGTATATCGCGTGCTAGCAGACGGAGATAACTGGAATTTCAGTGCAATTTAAGCGGATTGTACGAGCTTGCTCTCTGCATCGTATTGTCACGGACCGACAACCTGCCAAAACGGCTTTCCAAAGATTATTTCTACCACGCGAAATGCTTCCTTTACAGCGACGGCTTGTTAATATCCTTAACGTTTCTACCTAGTCATTAACGTGTCGACTGTCATGTTTTACATCTTTAAACTAATCAGACCTGAAAGAAATCGCGATCGATACTCGGTAAATGTAAAGTTAACACGGTTTGCCTTTAACTGTATATTTTTGACTTTTAAAAGATTAAAATTAAAATCAGCTCTCAACCTTGTTTAAGTTTGAAACTTTTTAAAATTGAAATGGACAGTAATTTAAGTTTGTGAAAGACTTGCATTATTAATTTTTAATTTATTTTTATCAATAATTTGTTTTCAGATTTTTGATGAAGCTTACAGAAGTAACGCTGGAAAATTGTTTAATTTCAAATTGAAAATTAAAATACAAATACTTTTCTAAAAATTTTCTTGTTATATGTAAAGTGTGTTCATTGGCAACTCATCATTAATATCTTGTAAACAAATGTAAGATAATCAAATAAGAGAAAATACGTAAATTGTTGTGTTGTTTTCCTTATTTTCATATTTTCGTTTGTTTATGACTTTATGAGGTCATTTGGATCATTTAAAAAGGAATACACTGCTTGTGTACTATCTAGAATATGAAGTTTTATAATTTTATTATTTAAATTTTAAAGACCCGTAATAAATTGAGTTTAGTTGAATACAAAAGGAAGAGATAACAAAACTAATTTTGTTTCCATACGTATTACAGACCATTTAAATGTAATATCACAAAGGAATGTCAAACGCAAAACGAAAGTCTTGCATTTTCATGACAGAATTTCAAATAACTACATACGTGTGGTTGGCTGCTTCTATAGGAGGAATTAAATAATTAGAAAACGGTTAGGCAGTCCACTTTTAACTCTTTTATTTAAACGTTTGCATAAATATACGCGGTAATCTAAATATAAAAAGCAACAGGACCGTCTTATCTTTCAATGTCTTATTTATTTTATTGTCTATGACGTTATGAATGTCGTGCAATTCTACTGATAAAGAGGTAGAATGTAGACGTGAGCAGGTTGACACCCAGGTCAATGTTATTCTTTACCAAATAGTCAAGGCTACCTTAGAATGATGTATAAGTTAATTTGAGTTACCTTGAGGTTTGAATTCACGATTAAGGGTATTTAGTGCATATTTACACATCCTTCTATGTGTGTTTCCATCAGGGTGATGAAATCGATAAGTGTTTGTAGTGAATCTCATATTTACACATTTTTCTATGTTTTGACACCAGGTGTAATGTTATTTTCAAATTCGCACTAAATCCGCCCCTGTCTTTCAATTTCGTTCAGGTATTTGTTTTCCTGACGCGTAATATTTAAATTATTTCATTCTATAAACGAATGTTTGTTACAATGTTATTCTAAAGAATTGATAACTTTGTGGTCTCGACTTCTGGGCTCCGGTAGACGTGCCTTTTGCTATTTTCCAATATAAAATTCCTGGAATCTTAGTCGCAAAAATTGGAGTCACACAGTCTTGATTGAGTCAGGTTTAAGCTGGTAAATCTACGAAGTGGAATTTTCCATTGTCCCATAAGACTCTCTGCATTTTTAACCTGTTAGGGCGTGCATCTGACTTTCCAACCCCACTCCAGTAAGTACACATTGCGCAACAGGAGACGCAGAAAGGATAGGCAGTACGGTAATAGCTGCGTACTCGAATCGACATACGGGGATAATTCTCGGAGTCACCCCTACAAATCCTCAAATGATTGCAAACCGAATTCGATTTAAGCGATTCTCTTAGCAAAAGAGAGATCGGACTCGAGAAATTCTATTTCGTCTGGTCTTTGTTGTGTTATTCACGGAGGAAAGCCGGTTTGTTTACCGAAAAGCGATGCTTTGGAAGATTTGTTATTGTGGGAAGTGTTGTCGCTTCAATTACAGTTACGCTGGTATTTCCAGGAAACAAAACTTGTAGAGGGTAGAAACGCAACAATTTTGGTCCCGTTGGTGCAACGTTAAAGAGTCTGTCGAGAACAGAAACTTCCCGTCCCGTAAAGCGTCGATCTGTGTGTGTCACGTCTTGGAAGCTCCGTGAACCGAATAGGTTAAGTAAATTTAAAGAGCGTTTGAGACTCAAAGTGATGTTAGTTTATAAAGCTGGTGTATAAACACTTGGATTTTGTTCTTGTGCTTTTTGGTTATTGTTAACAACAGTGATTGTTCTTTGAAACCTAAGTTTCCTTGAACATTGGTAGGACCCGGCTAGAACGTGGAATTTTGCACCAGGCAAACGTGAATGAGCTGCTGTCGTTGGGAATCAGAGACCTGCACATATCGCCTGGAAGAAACATTGCCGTTATAGTAAGAAAGACCTGTTTTGTTTTGTTATCTGAGTTTTAATGATTGTTTCATTTGATAAAAGACTAGGAGAACGTGGAATTTGCGAAATATTCCATACGAAAACCTTGCTTAGGCAAGATTAGTTTCGTATTTTTTCATTGAATTATAATATTTACGAGTAATATTTTTAACTAATTTGTAACAGGAACGTTCCCAGGTATTTTAGCTGGTGTTTGTTAAATTATTGCAACATAATTAATAACTTTTGACTACTGTTTTTCTTTGTTATTAGATATAAAGTTTATTTGTTGCTATTTCAAAATTCATTGTCAAGTTTATCTTGTTTTAATTAATTTAATATTTAGATTTTGGCCTTTTGTTCCATATTTTGAAATTTTAACGTAACAGAATCCTTTTCTTTGTTTATTGTAATAACTTGTTTTTATTGCTATTTTCTCATTATTTGTTTATCAACTTTGTTCTCTAGTGAAGAAATTAATTCATACCTTTTATTGATATTCTTTTGTAGTGTTATTTTGTTTTTTTTATATTCTTGTTTATGTGTGTTTAATCCATTTTTTAATTATTGTTTTAATAAATATAAGAAAGGTCGATTATTTACATTTTGTTTTCTTTGTAAGTGGATCTCTGGTCCAGATAAGCAGCGTTAATTTCGTTACTTTGTTCGTTTGGCTATTAAAAAGCACGGTGGTGCTTAGTCTAGATTTCAATTAAAGGTCAGATACCTTTGTTCAAGAGAGAAGTAAATATTAAACTGGTATTTCTTTCTTGGATCTTTTTTTTTAAAAAGAAGGAAGTCTTCAGCGGACTTCTTTGTCAAAATTAATTAAGACAAATCACGTGTTTGTACAGTTTTTTTGTTCGTGTTGAATCTCAATTGTGAAACGTTGAAGCGAGTTTTAATAAAGCTTCCACGAGGTAAGTTACACACAGGGTGAGGTTTCGCAAGAAGCCTATATACAGGGTGTCGGATTCACGAGTAGTCGCGTGACCTTTTTTTTTTTTTTTTTTTTTTTTTTTTTTTTTTTTTTTTTTTTTTTCCCATCTGCGGCATGAGCTACGGGATTTAACATCTACCATTGATCTGGACGGGACTTGTGCATACTTTTGAGCATCTTCCCGTTACACAAGTTTGCTGAAATTGCTTAGTTTTTGTAAGAAACGTGTGTTTACAGAAACTAATCCATGTGGGCACTTGAGATTTTGGTCCCCTTGTTTATACTTTCGTTGTATATAAAAAATAAGAAAAACGGAACTGATTCTGACGCTACATTTAAATGTAAAACTGCAGGTTACCACGCCGAAACCATCCGCATTCAAGATTCGTGGTTTAGCGGCGTCGCACTTATATTTTATGCCATTTACTATCTACCAAGAAAATAGCAAAATAAAAAACTGTCTTTTTATTAAAAATGATTTATCAAAATAGTAATTGGATAGGTTTGGAACAAAATTAAATAAAAATAAAAACTTTCTTTGGTTCCCATACAAATTGAAAACATCTGGCAAACATTTAGAGCTATTCTTCATTTTGTTAAAATAATCAGTCTCCAAGGGCATATCGCAATATGCTTGGACGTTTTTGCTCTTGTTTTGGTCTTACAAACATATTCTAGAAATACGTAATGAACTTGATACCAAGATGTTACCTTCATTCGAAGTCACTAAACACACAGAACCAGCAGCACCATTGGAAAGAGCAGCCATGTCACGCTCGAATTTAACTACCAAGTTTTACAAAGAACTTTCTTCTTACCCAATAACAGAAAATGGTCGTTTGAGAAGAAAATTCTTGCCAAACTCGAATACATCAAATTATTATGGATAAAATCTTGATTCCCTTTTTTTAATACAGAAATCAAAATGTTAAACTGTAGTGCAAAAATAATATGACTTTTTGTCAATACAAGAACTTGGCCAAATTGTTAGACAACAAAATTTCATTTTTACATATTTAACACAGAATAAGTCTCACACATCAAAACGATTATTTGGATCTGTCAATGGCAAAATCTTTTTGCAGTAAAATAGACTTGAAAATCTTCTCCAATCTCACTTTATTAGAAGAACTGTAAGAAGTTATTGGACCATGAACATCGACAAAATTAAAACATTTCTAAAAAATTACCAAAAAGAGTATGAAATGTATAAGCTTAGAAATGTTGAGAATTACATGCCTAAATATAATTTTTGTTTCTACACACAATAATCGAAAACTAGGAAAACTGATTTTACCATAATAGCCGTCAGCAGATTCCTTGACAGTGTAAACATATAAATTGAAATACTATTCATACAATACTTCTTTCGATCATTCAGGCTAACATGAGGTCTACAGTTGAGATTAGCGCGTGACGTGAATTACAGTGGGTCACAATGGGTCACGGCGTGATCCACGTGAATAAGCAAGGAGAAAGATAATGTGAGTAAAAAACATAGAGCCAGCACATTGGGTCACAAAAGAAGTTGGGCCACGTAGTTTATCATGAGTCACAAATAAAATAATGCTTACAATTCTACATACGGCTAATACATTAAA